>DWPF01000726.1:0-10248 GCA_018251575.1 Cecropterus bathyllus | reverse complement strand
TGTAAATATCATGGGTAAAGTGAACAAAAATGACAGAAATACCGGAACGGTAATCTAAATTGATCATATAGATGTGTTTCGCCGGGAATCGAACCCGGAACGTGTTAGACCGGTACCGCCCCACCACGTATAAATCCAGTTCACAAGCGTAACAATCAAAAATCACATTCACAGCGCTAATACGGTTACTGAATGTTTGGGTACAGCCGCTTCACGAAACAATGGCGAGAGGTATTTCGTACCTCAACAAACATTCGCAGAAGTCGCCTCCCATTCATTCGATGCGCCGTGCATTGATATCGTTGGGCCATGTTTAACCACACTTTCCGGTCTCTTCGACATTGCTCTAATAACATGAATGAAACGTCTGATAAACTTTTGTGGGCTTAGTTATCTTGATTTGGTGGCGGTGACATTAAGTGACGAGGTTGTCACTTACAAACCTCCAAAATTATCTTTCTTCAAGAGAAACTATCGGCGTTTTGTCTTGTTTTAGCTTAGTAGGTAAACCTATAAGAGCCAACAAGAAAATACTATAAGGGAAAAATCCATCATAGAAAATTACACAAGTTTATTAAACATGCAAGAAGTTTGGCTGTTTGGCACTATCATATTTCTACAATGACCGAGTAGAAAGCATAATCATAGTAGTACAGACAAATATAAATAACATTCCAATAGTCCACATTGTGGAGGATTTGGATATTTCAGGAGGGAAGCCATGTTTACTATGATTTCTGATATCTATGCATCAAATAATCCTAAGAGTAGACGGACGGTAAACTGATTTTCTATCAAAAACTTGCAAGTTGTCCGTCAAACTACAACTGCTGCAATCTTTTCTATACTTCCAGGCGCACTAATAGTTTCCAACTACATAAGAGACCAGTAAGTGGATGAACCAATTCAACGCATCTAATGCCACTTTCTATTGCGAAAGTATCATCGAAGCTTGCTTTTACGTTTGCGAGCATCTGCCGATATTATAGCACAATTATAACACACTAACCGCCAGGTTTCATATGCATTGAAATATCTTACAGGCTGCATTTATTTAATGACCTTTCTAATAGTAAAAGAAATATTGCAGTTGAATCAGTAACTGTCAAGATTATCTTACACCAAGTGTACCGTTATAGTCTGACTTATGTTTGTATCTTAGACACGGTTTTCAGGAAATAACCTTCATTCATAATATATTTGGAAAAAAATTGTGTTTAAGTGAAATAATTTGTGCAGCGGAACAAAACATTAAACAAGATTGATTTTTTCACAGCTGTAAGTAAACTCGAGTCGTTGATATAAATTTCAACTTGATACCTTTACGCGTGTCTGACAGAATCAAAATAAACTCTTATAGGATCAGTGTGTTGTCAATACCCTCTGCATTGACAACACACTGATCGTATAAGGGTTTATTTTGATGTACGGATCATTATACATACATTATTAACACGAAGTCGCGGGCGCAACGTAGTTAACAACATTTGCGTTTAATGAAAGCATTTGAAGTCTTAATAGGTGAACGACTACAGTTGACTCGCCGTTTCTTAGGTCATGAGTTCAAATTTCACCTTTCGTTTATTGTACTGAGATAGGTCTAGAGTCGTTGGAATTGTGTTGAACGCTAGTGAGTTTCTCATTTAAGTATTCATTCTCATTTAAGTTCCACGTTGTCTTTATTATATTTTCATTAAAGCTCATTTGTATTCTATGTCAATACTAGATTTTAGGTTTTGGTTCTAACTTTTCCTTTGTACTGTTCTAGATTTTTACTTACTACGTATTTATCACACGTATATGAAAAAGGTGGCTCATTATATATTAAATAAAAGCTAGAGTCAATTTCTATTAAATATATCTTTAATTGTGCTTAATAAAATGGCTCATTACTTCGAAAACAAGCTTATATTCACAACTTTATTTTCAAGACTTAATTGTAGAATATTTAAAAGTTTTATCCAAGAAGTACCTTTTTTGGATAGCTGGTTTGGAATATATAAATCAGATGCAAGGTGATACCTCAACTAAGTTAGTTATACAGATTCGTTTCCTATAATTAAGAATGTCCTATGTTTGATTACATTCTGTTCCATTCTCCTCTTTTTTTTAAAGTGTATGAAATATATCAAACGGTAATTTGTAAATAATAAATAATTATCGATATTCTCGTCATGATGGACATCAAAAGGGTCATGGAGAGGTCTTAGAAATCGATGAAATTGGACACAGAAAGGGAACATGGCTAAAAGTGGGAAAATAAAGTTAATAATGATGCAAGAGTTCACAGCTCCTTACATCATGAAGTAAGTAATATTTTGGATCGTATCGACTTATCGAACGGTTGCCAGTAAATCGTGATGTTCATGATATTGTGTCGCGCGTACTGCCGGCGTGACGAAGTCCACTGGTATGCGTCGTGATTCAGACGGAAACCCTATATATTCAGTGTTTATGCAATCCACTGTCTGTCCGTCATTATCGTCTGTATGCTACATCTTTATATATAAAATTCCTGTGTGCATTTGTACGTTAATCTTCTATTCTTGTTCAAGAAGCGGTTCTGCTTGATCAATTGTGACAATTGTGAATGTGTGATCAATTTATCTATATATTTTGGGTGTACTTTCGAGATTCTGAATTTCACTTCTAAATTCCATTCCAGCTACATTTTTACATGTTTACATCAAGAAAATAGTAGCCGATTCGCTAGTTTAATATAATTATATACATGTTAAAGGCACGTTCATTACTAATTTATTGGGTAGGTACTGAACAAATCTTAGAAATTAATAGTACTATCGTAAATGATTTATCTTGAACTAGTATCAGCGTTCGTTCAAGTGGTAATGTGTTTGTGTAATTCATGAGTTTGATGCATAATACCGTCTGTGGTATGTGGTACCTATATATTTATGTGAAGCTATATAAATATAAAAACATAATCAAGTTCCGTAGAAGTCCTTGAGTATCTATAAACAACAAGACATACTTTAAACTCACTAAAAATATATGATACCTGTACTATTCTGTAATTCCGCTGGGTTTTTATAAAAATATATCTAATGTCTGCATTTAATTTTGTGTACTTTGGATGCTAAGGTATACTAACGGGGCTATAATTGCCCTGTGTTTGCATGTAAATGTTTTACACATCTGCCAATTTGCAATAATAAAAGTTTTAAGAATATTTACAAGTATATATTTGTTGTTGCAAATCTCTTTTGACGCATAAATAATTTGCATCTTAATCACATTATTATGGCAGAAGATAGCGTGTTAGAAGTGATTCCCACTGCTGATTTATTCAATTTCGAAGTATAATAGCTCTGTATATTCTCAAGTCCCAAGACGAGCCGGAGACCTTGGTAGAGTGACGTGACGTGCGTCTCAACGCCACACATTTCTGTTCACACTTGGCGTTGGAATGTCGTTTGTCAATCGAATAACGTGTGACGTCATCGTGTCACATTAGCCTGCCTAACATATCACCAGCGCTCCACATAACCACTTTCCAGCGATTATCGGCCAAATTGAGGGATAAATTCCGTGATTGGCCGTGACGTAAGACACGAAGAATGTTTACATCTGTGGTTGCTTTAATGTATGGTTCGGTTCAGATACGAATTTTTATATCCACGTATTGGATCATCCGGTCGGTATGCTTCGTCGAACTCATTGCAAGTTGTTTAATTTGATTATAACTGCGCTGAACGGTTTGTGTCAGTGATTTGGAATGCGAGAGGTAATCACGTTGACCCCTAACGCGCTTCCTTTTTCGGACATCGGAAAGTTTGTCTCAGTGCTTTGTTTAAACGAATAAATGGACGCACGGTCACTAATAAGAATGTGACATCACAGCGTTTTTTCATCGAAGAATTCTTATGACATACTTTCAATTGTTGGCTTACGACGTAAAACTCAAAGCGGGGCAACGCTCTCACGTAAAGGCGTAAAAAATCGAGATTGTTCCGAAGCCAAAGGGAATGTGCATTAAACGGGCTATTTGGATTAAAATATTTCTCGGGGTGATATTTTTAGAGCTCAAGTAGGTGTGCGTGTCCGTCTGTCGGTCGTCGATGTGTGAGACAGCGTGCCGCCTTAGACCAGACGAGCTCCAAGATTGTCGTAATCCAGGATTTGGCAATCGGACTTTTGAAATTTATATGTATAGCAACACATGATCGGAATATACATAATCTTACGTAATGTATAGTTACAAGATTGGATGCTTTTGTAACTTTGGAGAGTGTTGATGAAAGATTGGAAAATATTGATATTGAGGAATTTCGTGTTTTGACAACCTTAAGGAATTCTCTAGAACCGACCAGATTAACATAATGCTGAGTTGCCGCGCTGTCTAGGTAGAGTTCGATTATCGGCGAAGCAGACTTATTCGTTTATTCGTTGCTGTCCGCCTTCAAATTTTTTAAAGTTAAAAACGAGAAATTTAGTCATGAACTGGAAATCACTTATTTCTTAATCTTCAAGCTTTGGAATGTGACGGAATGTTGAGGAACGTAGCGAAATAATCCAAAGCGGGTAGCAACCTTCGTTTCTATTTGCGGATGGCGACCGGTACGTTGGCCTTCTGCCGCGCTATTTTCCAATGAGTCCCGAGATCCCGATGCACTGACATATTGCACGGGCCGAACACTCGCGAATTTATTTGGTTAGATGAATCTGATAGACAGCTATAACATGTATCTTGTATGACTCCATATATGTAGTACGTGTATATTGATAATGTTTTTTTTTTAGTTTCGGCAAAGGAAAAGTATTTTAGTATGCTCGTCACTGCCTGCGTTATCTGTTCTTTTTAAAATGTTCTTTACAGGTAGCCACGACATTTTCTATATAAAATATAGAAAATGTTGTGGCTACCTTTATAAAAATAGAAATATAGTACCAGTATCTCTCTACTAATCTAAATCAATACATACTATATTATACAGACAAAAATAGTGTACCTATTTTTTACCTAGCTACAAATGTTCAAGAGGATAATACCATATGGTTTTACCTATAAATTGTGTTTTACATGTCTTTTATCACTATTTAAGCCTTCATCAATCCTATTTGTTTGGACTAAGGAAAAATATGGTGAATAATTGTTATACTCTCAGCAGATTAATGCAACAAGAATTGCGCTTCAAATCAACGTCAGAAGGACCTACGTGACCTAATTCAAGTCTTTCCTCCATAGTCATTCTTGATATCCGGAATTACGTTAGATATTTGCGCAATGAAGATTAATGTCTCATTTTAAAATTAACTAATACGATGACTTATAAACAGCTTATCTCTTATCATTGATTAAGTATTACCAATTTTATCTAAAGAATGCGACCTTGCAATGCCGCTAGTCGAAAACAAATAGATTTCTAAGAACTTCCTGAAGATAGTTAATTATTTTGTGAGCGATCCGTACGATAAACAGATTATTGTTTTATTTAGTGAACTGTGATTCAGGAAATAAAAGTACTACTTAGTTCCTAATGTTCGTAATTATTTTAAATGTACGGTCACTTTATACGTAATCCCGGCAGATATCGTAAAGGTGCTTCTTAGCTTTACATATATAAGGACTTACGCAAGATTTGGGCTTTGAGTATAGAAGATGTAGTTATATATACTTCTTACGATACGTACGGTCGTGACGTATATGATTATAATGTAGGTAGGTATATTCTATTTTAATATGTAACCTGTACGTAGAGAAATATACTCGTATACGAAATCCTGGCTTATATAAGAGTCCGTCTGAGGCGTCCATGTTAGTCCCCAGGAATGGTAACGTATGTGTGATCAGACTGTGGCAGATGGCTGATGAAGAAGGAGCAAATTGTATACACATTATAAAAATTATAGCAACACATAAAACACATTGTAAAACAAATGAATTACATGATTTTAGATTAAAAAGGTCGAAATATTGACAAAAAGACTTCAAAAAACGGCATATCGTGAGAACTCGTGACATATTAAAATGTAACAAATATATAAGTTACTATGTGGATATCATCAAAGTTAAAATACATTACAGTTCTAATTCACTGTAATACTTCTATCATATACTTATTCTGCCTCGTTCATTCATTTATACATACGATTTGTTTTCTGTTTGCACTGTGCTATCCGACTATATTTTAGTATATTCATAAATGTATAATTTTAAATCAAAATAAGTTGACAAACGGGGAAAGGGGTACTGAATTATTTGGTTTTATTTACATTTTAAGTGCACGTAAAGGTGCATGCATGGTTTATACTTCATTTAATACAAAATTGTTATAGTAATCATTTACCTACTTATTATATTTTTAATAAAAAGATCTGACTGGGTACTCTGAGTCTATCACATGTAGAGTTAGGACGGTTGTTGGGGAAAATATTAATGCTTGATTACACAAAATATAGAGCCAATAAAATCTCAATCACGATATCATCAAACAGTTTGTTGGGCGCATGTGTGAAAGTTTGTAACAAAGATATTCTACATGCCTGGATACGCCTTTGTTAAATAAATAGACACGAAATATGGCTCGATATTAAATCTACAACCACGTCGACCTACGCTAATTGTTTGTGTGTGAGCGTAGTATGTGATACAGATGATATGTGGTCTTGTAAGACCTAGAGCTATGCGGAGATACCACATAAAAATATACTAACAGCGAGGCAAGCAATTGGATATTTTCTACACTTTCTTGTCTATATTTTTAAGTCTCGAGTTCAACGGCCCATCTAGATACAAAATGTGTGTAAGGACTCCTATTTTTACAAATTTTTGTCTATAATTATTAGTAATTTCGAGCTAAGCTCCATCTAGACACGAATATTATCTGTGTGTAGGGATTCCGTGACACGGGTCACCGTTTCCGAGAAGCCGACTCGTCTTGACATCCCGCTGACAGGACTGGTTTTGCCGCAACGCAACATTGTTGTCCCTCTCGCACAGCTGCGCACACGCACGCCCTCTATCCTCGATAAGCGCGTTCGGTAGCCGTGCAGGAGTAATGGATTTCCATTGAGATTGGCCGGGTCTGTTTAGCTGTTATGTAAATTTCATGTTTGGAATAAAAGATTAACTTAAAACTTATTAGAACAAAATGTCGACAAATATTTAACATACTGTTGAAATTGTATTATTGAAAACCTTATACACGAATAGTGTAACGAATAGTAACTCAAAGCAGGAAAGGAGAAAAAGAATAAAAAAAGGAATATATACTTCTTTATTTACGTTTCTTAAGTGCTATAATAAATACAGTTTGTAAAAAAATGGTACACCAAAAAAATACATATTTTTTTAAAGCTCGACTCTTAGTAGAGTTTAAACAATAAACATTTATATTTATGATATTTGTGTAGATAGTATCGTGTTATCGTGTGTGTTATCGTGTAAATATAAACAGTGAAATTGATTATTTAGACTTGGGTTCGATTCTCCGTGAAAGCAAACTGCAAGACTAAAACTGAGTCCTATGGGAATATACCATTCGCTTAAATAGCTATGAAACTTTAAAACAAATAAACGCATACTTAACTTAAAAGTAGTGCCAAATAAATGGAATATAAAGATGGGAACCGTTAAACGGATGTGCTTTCTCGGCGCCAGTGGTTTCGGTTACAAAAATGCAAAACACAAGTATGATGAAAGTAAACTCCTCGATGCCTATGTTCACGAGTATATACACAGTTTCATACACTTGGTAGGTAAAGGGAAGGGGAAACTAAGTGTTACGTCGCCAAGAACTTTTATATTATGTAATAATATGCTGTATGATGGTGTTAATATTAAATAAATGTGATTTTTTATTTTTCTTTAATTGAAAAAAAAATACTATTAGTGAAACTAAATATAATACAAAAAAGAATATCAAACTAAATAGTTTTTATGTAGAAACAGTAAAAGAGTATGTAGTGCACATGAAGCTAAGTTTTAAAAGATCTGAAAAAAGAAAACTACCAAGGTCTGCCACCGATTTGTCGCTTCGTTGTTACGTTGGAGCGCCTTGTGTCTTTGCTTCACCTTCGAACATGAGCAATATCGCTTAATACTGTTGCTGTAAAGAAAATTGGTATAGAAGCGCTACCGCATTATAACACAAAATTTTATGTTAAAAAACTAATATTTCATCTGTCATTGATACAAAGCACATATCACCTACAATTTACTTATTTGCATTGATGTAGGTACATACGTAGATACGTGTAGTCACTTAACAACAAGTCTACTTGACATACTTGATCACAATAAAACAAAAACACTGGCTTCCGTTGAGAATCATGGAGGCTGGAGCGGGTCGGCGCCAGTGCCCCACGCCCATCGCACTCGCCCAGTATTACATGCCATCATTAACCCTTTAATGCGATTGACGTGATATTACGTTCGGTGATTTTTTTATCGAAGTACCGAATGTTAAGTGGTCACTGGTATTCAGGCGTTACTGGAAGTGAATACGTCATTAGTTGTCACCATGCAAATGCTACTGACTTCTGTAAGAATGTAGCTTTGACCCTGTTAAAAAATTTTAACGTCTATTATGTGTTGGTTATTACGTAATAAACTTAAAAAAAAGGTTTGCATGGCATCATACTGCAGTCCTGACAAAATCTAACAAATTAATCTAAAAAAAAAAATTATATTTATTCTATCCTTTGACGATTACCTACATGATTTAGGACTTGGAGGAAGTCCAGAAATGAGTTGTTAATTTTGGGGATTAATTTACAATCGAACCAGAACATAAAGTGTTTAACAATCGGTTGTTAGGTAGAAATAAGTGTGGCAGTGGATCCTCCTCAGATGAACCACCTTCTATCACCTTTTTATCTTTTAATAACAACACTAAGGATCTCAACTTTTAAGTCGTTGGTTTTATATGCAATTTCCTTAGAGCTGATACAACCCGAGTTTAAGTATGTATCGGAAGAAGACAAATGAAGTTTAAGTTGGTTTCCTCAGAAATAAAACTATATTTTTTGTGAATTCTTAAAATAACCACCATTTTCGATCTATTGAATGATGTTGGAAATGTAAAATTTCTATGTCATAGTTAACCCTCATATGCCATGACGTGATATATCGTCGTATTTAAAATGTAATTTTAAAATACCAGTTGTTCATCCATAATCAGAGAAATTATGTGATAAAACATTTCTAAAGGAAATCACTCCTGCCAAAATATTAAAACAGTAATATAATATTAATTATCTAAGCCTAAATGTTATGTTAAATTACACTTAATGTTAAAATCTCGCAGTTGTTTTTATCAGTTTTTCCTTATGTAACATCACACACGTAATTTGCATAAAGTTATCACGCAAATGCAAGATTTCAACATTAAAGTACAGTATTATGGTGAATAGAAAGCAGTATTTTATTTTAATAAGAATTTTATTGTTAAACTAACTGCATGGTATCTATGGCGTAGACACTAAATTATTACCTTGCCTTAACAAATATGTAAGGAGATCCATCTTAAAATTCCCGGATTAATCGGAGCTTTTTGTGAAGAAAAATAGATATTTACCCCACTATGTACCTGCAATAAAATACATAACATTACACAACATCACGTGCGTTTAAAAGTATAATACACTATATTATATATATCTTTACTACCTTATTTTTTAATCACTTTTAATAGAATTAATGAATTTTCATGAAATAATGGTTAGCGTGACACTTTAATAATACGGGCTAGAAACATCTTTTCAGTCCTATAAAAGTCAATTCAGTAGTTTTGTTTTGATGCGATTTCAAACACACGATTTTACTTAATGTATTGATGAAAGGATTTTATGGACTGTAATTCTTTGTGTTTTGGACTATCCTGTAAGAAATAAAACGTATTGATCATACAACGCTTTCACTGCGCGCATTCTGATTATGAAAGTAAGGGAAGTGGCCGCCCGCGCACCGACAAATTTAGATAGATTCGTTGTTACTCATTGATTAGACACATAGATCTGTAGTTCTACAGGTATATTGCTGCATATTAAAATGGTATTGTAGTAATCGTAACAACGCTTAATATATTCAGCTTTCTATCTGTCATTGTTTTATTAGTTTCGAAAATGGTAGAACCCGTCGGGTTTCGATTCCGTAGACATCACCGCCATGTCTGTTTTTGCCTATTGACAGTGTTAATCGCTGCTATATTCTGGTCTGAAGGTGGTAGAACTCTTTGTGGTTCGACGCCTGAGGCACCACCGCCACACCTATTTCTGCCTCATAAC
>DWPF01000725.1:0-10249 GCA_018251575.1 Cecropterus bathyllus | reverse complement strand
ATTAATTTATTATTGTTATTGTTTGAAGCAGCACAGAAGTCTGCAATCCACCCAATGGAAATATACTTGTGACAGCCATGGATAGATTACAGATGTAATGAACTTCAAAGCTTCACATGAAGTTCACAATTTTATTGTTAACCTTTAGAAGTTAGAGCGGCCCTTAAGACAAGGGCGTGCTCTTCAAACCAGAATACAACACCTCTTAACTGCGCTACTTATGAGCACTATTCAATGAAATAATTTTAAAGTTAATTTTTATCATATAATTAAATCACCTATAACTGCATCATGTAAACCAGAACCAGCCTCTACGGTACTCTGATCGGCTTTTTGCTAGTTTAATAGGCGAAATTATTTGTTGGTCGAGGTAAATTTCAGCAAGCTAACTCTTTTACCATGCCAGACATGTTATATTATGAATATGAGAGCATGCCTTTTTTCATTAAATTTACCACATACGACTATATAAACATGCAATGCGTAAACCGTAAAAATTAAGCAGGTATGTAACATACTGAACAAAACAAAAGGGAACACACATCGGCTACAGCAATAGCTAGCGATGCAAGTGCAAAAACATGAAATTACAATAAATAAAAATATTTAAATAATTTAGGCCCAATATTTCTAAACATTTAGTATCAAGGTTTTTTTCATCGTATTTATATTTCAAAGTTTTCTTATGTCACCGACAAAATAAATTATTTATTGTTGTTAAAAATGGTGGTATTTATGTCACAATAATTAAATTTCAACTATGAAAATTGACTGATGATTCAAAATTCAGTGCTGAACTAATTAAAATTCTAAAAAGACTTACGCTTAAGCTTAGTTAGTAATAGGAATGTCAATGAATATTATCGTGAAAAAAACTTGATGGTGTACAACATCAAATCGCTTAAACGTAAGATCTTGAAACTTATTTTACCGAAAAACAATGGGATGGCATTACAGGGTGAACAGTGAACCGCCATCCCCACCCGTTGACTGAGCTGTCGCTGATGAACCTCCATCGTAATTCATCACCTAAAAATAGAAAAAATGTCGAAAATCTCCAAAATTCGGTTACATGAAATCTGGCGCATTAATACGGAAATATGGCGTACAAGTGTAGCGGCGATATAGGTTTTCTGTTTACATATTTCCAACAGGAAATATTATCTGCAATATCATATTAATCCAACATCAATATTGTATTAATATTATATTAACACTTTTAAATGACTTAATGCTCTTATATTAATTGGTTTAAACAAAATATCGATTACTAATTTTCTTTACAGAAATGGACTACATTTCCGTATAGCTTACGTTTAACTCATACTACAAACAAATTACAAAAAAAAAAACACTAAGCTAACTATAAAGTAATTTAACGAACCTCAAAGCAAAATTCATAAAAAATCACGTGGCGTTTTTCGCGTGCTCCGGATTCCGTGTTCCTGCAACATCACTGCCTCTGTGTTTATACTGCACTGTCTAATTTGGCTACTTTACCCTGCGTTTAGCGTTGCAGTCCCTAATTTGAATATAAGTTACAGTCTGTAATCACAGTGCTCTGTATTAATTCCACAAATAGTTTCGCATAACCGGCAAATAAATTATGCAGTAGTCTGGTTAGAGTCATGTTATAGGAATGTGTGACCTCAATTTTACTGGTTAAGAATTTTGTTTTATTATTACTAACATAAACTGCTTTTAAGGATACCCTAAATACTTAGGTATGCGAATTCCTACCTATTTCGTAAGTAAAAAAATAACGCTTATTATACTCCTTGCCTCACTTTAGACTTTCCTGGATACCATACAAACACTCAGACGCACAACAAAAATCGAAATTCATTACTTTGGGACCGGGAATCAAACCCAGAACATTCAACAAGTCGATCAACGGGATGGTTGCGCCACGGATCGTATCGATTTAGCCAAATTTAAATTCCACTCGGCTTAAACAGAAATAGGGGGTAGTGGAACATAAACCCCATTAGGAATAACGAGGACCATCTACCGGTCCGTCATTATTTATCAATCGGAGTTCAGTACAATTAAGTACGATCCCGGCATTGGGTTCCCGGATCCTCGAAAGAGAACAAATTGCCGACCCGACTTTGAAAAATGCTATGACTTTTGTTTTGTTGTTTATTTTCCGTATGAAAGCCAAAGGTTTAATAATTCGTGAAATTGAATTTTGTGTATGTTTAAACGATTGGAGATATATGACCGATATCGTAATGGTATATAATTTAACGCGTTGTAGAATTTTGGAACAGTGTGAATTAATTTTGAACGGATATTCAGACAAATAGAACTGTATAGAACTTAGACTTATATACTATTTTACAGTTGTAAATTTTTTATGATGTTTAACGTTACGTTTTTTTTTTTTTTTAATTTCATTTGCATTACACCTACAAACACACGAGACTAAAAGTTATAAAAAAATCTAACCGTAAAAAAATGTATATAAAATGCCCTCTTGATTTTAAACCTCTGGCTAACTCGAATCAATACATGATTAATATCTAAGCTTTTATCAAACCACGAGTTTAATATGAAAAATAACTGAAACGCATATAAAATGCATATTAATGTTCAGTCAATACCGCTCGCTATCTTCACCGCATCGCTGAATATCTTTCATATTCAATCTGAGCGATATTAAATGTTAGCTTTTCGTATTATGTTTTAAAAAATAATAATGTTCGCATATAAAATTGTTGTAGCTCACATGTATATAAATATTATTTTTTTCTTTATTGCTAGGTAATTGGTGTTAAGCTAGCTTTGCTTTTGGGTCCTCTTAGCATTGATCGAATATCTATGTTTGTTAAAAACAAATAGACTAAAATACAGGATTATAAATTATATAATTAATTGGACAAATGTACTGGTAATAATGAATTCATCAGATCTGCTAATTTGAATAAAAATCGTTTTATTAGTGGAACTATGTAAGCGGAGCATTCGTCCATCAGCCTATTGAAATCTAGTGCGGGACATAGGCTTCTCTCAATGGGCTTTTTGTCAATATTTACCGCGCCTGGCATACATGTTGGTGACCGCAGTAGGTGTTAATGTTACACAGGAATACGCTGTTGCCTACCTCCGGGGATTTGTCTCCTAGTCGTCTCCTATAATATGCCTACCAAGCAGTGCATATTTAAAACTCTTCTATTTATAATTTTGGTAAGTAAGTAATTAAGATATATAGGTTATAATAGGAAAAATTAAGTTCATTTTTCATTTGAGTTGTGAGAGATCAAGCTCGATCTGTATGTTTTCTTTAATATAATCAGCAGTCCGTGAATGAGTTAAAATAAGAAGGAGAGAGGTCCGTTTTCTTTTGGGTATGCAGAGTGGATTTCTTTTATATCAACCGAGGCGTAACAATATATATGTCGAATCGATATGTGCTCAATTATTTTTCTATCGGTTCTTTTTTGAACGGTTATTTAACGAAGGGTAAGTTCTAATTGCTTTGTGTTGTCGATTGTTGGTAATTATTTTTTATGCCCCTGAACATTCTGTTTGTACAAATTGCGGAGGGATATAAAGAGCATTACAATTTTATTGTGTTTTCGTTACATCATTTTGATCAGTCTTTAATTGACTGCGACTACACTTTACGATGTTCTATGGCCATTTATATCTAATTTTGGATTTATAAAAAAAACACTTCCAAGTAACATACATAAAAATTGCAAACAATTCATATGATTGCAAAGCTCTACAAATTTTTGTATACGGACCTAATTAACAATTTACTCTTAGATTAAATGTAAGGGTAATTTTATAGTGGTATATAACGCATTACAGACTTTTGTTTTCATCAAATGAAGGTTTGCTTAAAAATGTTGAAAATGAAGGTCGAAGATCTCTTTGTGGTTCGACTCTGGAAGCACCATCGCCACACCTATTTCTGCCTAATAATAACAGTTTTATGCGCTGCTGTGTTCTGGTCTAAAAAGTGTGGTAAGGAAGACATACTTTTCCATTCGAGGCATTCCATCTTAGTCCTCAGGGATAGCAACGCATCTGTGGCTAACCTTAGGTGAGTCTTTGATCTTACTTAGGATTATCTTACCAGGTGGGCTGCATACTCGTTTGCTACTTCCATACCATAAAAAGAAAGCTCATCAGTCTTATTTTCTTTTAACTTATATAAATATAAATGTCGTATTTATTTTAAAAAATGCATAGACTTCATTTTTCTTATTTTGGCAACTTTTCGACATCATCATTGCAAATAGGCTGCACCATAAAATCGAAATTGCAATTTATCGGGAATAATTCTTGCGCTGAATTTTCCTTTGTCGCTGTTGCCGGCACCAACAATGTAATTACCCTCGTTCAGTGTTGCCAGCTTCATACCTCCTCTATTTAAATGGTAATATAATTCCCGAATTTAAAATTCACGTAGGAAATCGGCCATTAATCAAGCGCCAATATTCCGTTGTTAATTTTAACGAGCCGTTCCCGAAAGTCCCGTGGGATCAACGCTTTGGAGCGAAATTAAAAAAGTTTAAGACGTCTTGGTGTGACCAATCATCGGGAAATAATTACAATTTGGTTATAAACTCACGCTCCAGTTTTATTTGCCTGGTCCTGATCTTGTCTCTTTTCTTCCCAGATCATTTTGTTGTGGGTTTAATTTAAGTGAGACCCGTAGATGAAATTTTGTATTTGTAGCTTGTTTTTGTAGTTATTATGCAGTTCATTGTGAATTAAAAAAATATATTTCATTTATTTCATCCAAAGATAAAAAACTTAAAAGATGAAAAAATAATCCATGTCACATAAACAGAGCTGAACACAGAAAAGCTATTTGAAGCGCTTAAATAGTATTTATTTATCAATAATAAATGAGAAAATAATTCCGATGAAATTAATATTCCATCTGAATGCATTTGTTGCTACTCAAAGGAATTATAAAAGAGCTCGCAAGGCCGTTATCGGAAGCAAAAAGTTGATAAAACATGCCCCGGGCCTCAGTGTGGACCGACGAATTGTTGAAATTCTAAGAGAGTAACAATTTTACAAGTCAATTTGCCATGCGTACCTAAGGGAAATTATTGAGGGTTCACTGATAGCTGCTTAGGGGCACGGGGCTACGGAACCATGGCGTTATAGGTCTTGTTCGCGATCAATCGCAGGTAGGTAAGAAATTCATATTGCACACTTGTAAAAACTTAAAAAATAAACCCAATTGAAATGTAACCCGAACTTTGGGTCCATTTTACAGTATCTTTTTTCTTAGATGTAGAAGGAGGCGACTAAGGAACAAAATCCAAGAGATAAGTAGAATTGTCTTTCAGTGTAACTGTGAGCTGAGTTAAAGCAATAGACAATCATGTTAACGAAGAGCGGATGACTGGAATTAAGTATATTGATGGTAAAGTTCATCATAAGATAAGATGATGGTGGTAGAACCAGTGTATTTCGACGGAGAGGTAACACCGCCACACCTATTTCTAGCGTGAGCAGTTCTTGCGTTTCTTTGTAAAGGTGTAATTGCCGGCTCACTTATATATGAGTCGATCATATCACTCTTCGGGAATAGCAGCGTATCTGTGATCGACGTCAGAACGCCTGTTCTATATGAAGTTACCATAGGTGGACTGCACGCTCGTTTACTAACTCAATCTGAAAAAAAAAAAACACTTTCGCTGTTTGCGGTTTTTTAACGATTTTTTCCGCTCGTGCAGCAAATCACACAACTATCCGTTTATAAACCCACCATTCTAGACTTTGTTACATTATTAACGCGTAGCCAATGATTACAAACATCCAATTTAATTATTGATGCCAACATGTTTATAGATAAACACATCTTAGTTACGAAAATAATATGTTTAATCCTAAACTAACATATGTACATAAATAAAAGCTGCATTATACATAAGCTGTGCTCGGAATGCACCGCCTCAAGAACGCAGGGGTCCACGAGGTGCGTTTATTGCATTTTTGAGTGCCCCTTTCCAGACAAGCACCCTCCCCACCCCCTAGTGTCCGGTCTTTGAATATTTCACATATAAGAGGGCCAGACGGAATTTACTTTAAAGGTTAATAAAGCAGCCTTTTGTACAGAATGAAAATCTCATTATTATGATCATCTATTCTCTTCAACCTTCCTCGATCCTAACTATAAACGAAAAGGTTTTAGAATACATGTAAATTGTACATATTTAAATTTATTTTATACAAAAACATTCAACTAAAATATTTACAGCATATAATCTGGATAATTTTTTCCCTACACCACCCATCAGTTTTCTTAAATCTATTCCTAGACTCAGTCCTTTTCTAAAAGTCACCTCGGTTGGCATGGTAATCGCAGTAGGAGTAGATGTTACTCAAAAAGACGCTCTTGTCTATTTTCTAGATTTCATTCCTTAAACGGCTCCGTAATAGTGTCTAAATGTTCAGCAGGATGAGTATCGCTGAATATTGCGTAGTTATTCAACATTTTCTATATGAAAGCTATTCGTAAATAGCAACATCCTATGTTCTGTAATCTTTTATAAAATAGAAATAGCAAATGGGCATGCAGTGCGCTAAATCGTAAGAATCAACCAATAAGCAAGTATCAAAAAAAAAACATTTTGCGAGGTGAAATTTACATTGCTCAGTAGTAGTATTATTGAGTAGTGTAATTTATGTCCTTACTAATTTCCTTTAAACCGTGTTTTCACTATCGGTTCTGGTGAAAACACAACCAAGAATAGTCCGAAACGAAAACAATTCTCAAAGTTCCCGTTACGAATTTCAAATTAGAGCGTCAATTACCGGATAAGTAGAACAACAGTCGAACAGAACTAATCCGGGCGCAAACAAAAACAAGAAGTCTTTGTTAAATAACAACAAAATCTTAATTAGCGGAGATAAAACGTGTTTTGGGAGCGCTGTTCTCTTCTCTGGGACAGTGGGCAATATTAATTGCAGTTTCAAAACTAATCAGTTGCGCGTTTGAAATAAAAACTTTTGCAGTTACGTATGGTCGTAGGGTTAAGCTACAGCGACAATGCATAGATTTTTAGTTAAAATTTTTTGAAAAATCGGATGTGCGGTAGAAAAAAATATTCATTTTTATGTATGTACCTTTATTAATCTTTAAATTATTTGTAGTCATCCTTTCTTTTAAGTAAATTCTGTAATGAAAATAATTGAAAAGGTTCATAGGGATGGTTATTAATTTTGATTCGAGCTGGTGACCTAAATTATAAGAAGTTATAATTACGGTGACAATTTATGGGCCCGTTACTATTAAAGCAACTTGGAGGTTATGTACCAAATAAAAAATCAATGTGATTAAAAAATCTCGAAAAAGAACTAAATGACATACATTCTATAGAACTTAAACTATCAAATGAAATTTATGTTTCTAAATAATTTGACTTAGATTTTGTGGAGGTCCCTTTTATCAGCCCCGGATCTTCATTTTTTTTAGGGGGGTCGATAACTGAAAAATGCCGCCCCCCGCCCCCTTAAATTTATTTTTACCATACCGTTTGCGAAATTTGCCATTTCACTTTGCCGCCCCCTGAACTTGCCGCCCGGGGCATAGGCCCCGGCTAGCCCCCACCCCCCTAGATCCGGCACTGTCGATACTACGTTAAACAAAAACTACTTAGATATTGCCAAAAACGATGCCAGATTGCGAGCACCTTAAGCCTCTATAGGACAACCAAAGACATTGTATACGTTTTCATTTCACGTGTTAAAACAATAGATTTGACTTAATTTTTATTGTGTCTTTCCCTATAATGCCGTTTTGACACGCTTGGCCGAGTTGGTAACCGAGGATATCTTCGCAATAACATGTTGCCACCCGTCTCCTGGTTTCAGTCTCTTAGTCGCCTTCTACGACATACATCCACTGGCACTAAAATGCTAATTTCGACCGACGATAAACGGCGAAAGCAACGCAAAGGCTTTATCTAAGACATTCCTTATATTTTTACATAGCAAAAAGATCTATACGATCCTTTACGAGTATTTTGCGAGTTGTTTCATGTAGACGTATACAATATCTTTTTGCAAAATAAGCATAATTTTTGCAAAATAAGAATAATCTATAGCATCATAATTTAATACTTTTTAAGTCTACTTTGGCAACAAGGTACTAATATATAGAATAATTTAAATATATATCGGCACATAACATAACAATTTAATTATTTTTATAGTTATAACATTACAAATTCCGTGCTTTTAATTTTAAATAAAAATTCATTCAATTTTGTAAAGAACAATACTCTATATCTAACTATTCTTACAATGAAACATACAGGGTGTAGAAACAATTTCATGAAAATTTGAAGGTTTTACTTTACATTTATTTCATTTCCAAATTTAATGTTCAAACTGCTCAGTATTTCTCGTTTATTTTCAAATTCCAAATAGATATATATTGCATAATTTGTACTAATAATAAGCGACGCAATGGTTATACATACACGGTGCAGTTTAATCTTTTGTATTAATTATTATTAATTGGATTATAAAAAGCAGACAACACCTTTTCTTTAATTTATATCTCATGCTTATTAAGAACGAGTTTTAAAACAGTTACTTCACAACACCCTGTACATTTTTCAATTATATTTTTTTTCATACATTTTATTTATTTTATTATAACAATCTTCCAATTTCCTTTTACATGCAAAAGGCAATAAAGATCGTTATGCGTCCAAACTACATTTGACTTAACTCAATGAAACGTTAACAGTTCCACAGCCAAGTTTGAAATTTAGGCGCGCGATAGTGCAATTGCAAAGTTATTTCTAAATAAAAAGCATCAACTTAATATAACAGAAAATGTCACAAAATACGCTCTGATAAACTTAATATAATAAACATTTTAAGTGTATTCAATCTCACTATTTATTTGACTACTATAATCAAGTTTCGAAGGAAGACTTTAAGACTGTTTAAATATATCTTCATAAGATTAAATTATATTTCTTCTGTAAGTTTGGCAAATAAGTATTGTACAATAAAATTCTTATTTATATGTTTTCCAATGTTACGACTTAATTATTCAGTTTAAATAACTTCAAATAGCTTGCAGCCTTTTTTATTATTAATGTCCTGCTAAATAAACCTTTGACAAACAAATCTTGAACTAAAGCGATATGTAAACAAATTGCCAAGTTACAGAAAACATAACAGTCACGTACAGACTCTACACCAAAACATAAAATATATAAACGTTAGTCACCTGCACATCTTAAGGCAAGACAGTCACACTAAATCTAAGAAAAAACATTCGAGTATTCACCAAATGCAAACAAGAGATCTCCGGGAAGAAACAGACACATTGCCATTAAGTGGAAAGTTGAATTGATAAAGTCCTAACTTAACAATCATGCATTTTTTTGTCATTTCACTTTGTTTCTCAAGCAACTATTTACACAAAAATATATAATTCGAGAACGAATCTAGCAAAAATATTGTATCGAATTTCCTGTTTGAATATTTCATATACATCACATTATTAAAAAAAAAAGATTTCTACACTCATAGCCCCACAGTAGGATTTTCTCCTATGTCGTGGGTGCCATAGACACACGAAGACAAATACACAATCACCCAGACCCAGAACAGACATCTAAATTCATAATTCAGATGGCTGTCTGCCACGCGGGTCGTCAAACAGACGACATATATATATTATATATTGATAATTAAATAAAAAAAATGTTTTATTATGAATCAATATCACCCAAATGACAGACAAATGATTCAGAGTTATTCAGTCCACTGCTATGGTAACACGAACATTTGCAATAATACGACAATTACTGCGTATAAAATTGCATTGCAATTAACAAACTAGTCTTGGCGCATTTCATTAATCAAAATAAATTGTTATAGTTATATTTTATAGCCCAATTTATTCAAAGTAAATAAATATGATGAGGCGTTTAGTGCAATATTTTCGCTAGACTAGTGCCTAAATATAACGATAAAAATCGCTATTATATCAAAATCTTAAAAGCGAAATAAACAATGTCAAAATAGTATACATTTATTAAATATTAAATATGTCAATAAAAATAAATAATTGAATTCTCACTTGTCTATGGTAAGCTGCTAATAGGATTTTGTGCTTTGGTCCGTTCAAATTGTATTTTTTTTTTTACTTTAAATCCTCCACCTTATTAGCAGTAGATGAATGGCAAAATTAATCCCATAGGAACATATTCATAATATAAATGTATATAAACAAAAAATATATATTATC
>DWPF01000724.1:0-10250 GCA_018251575.1 Cecropterus bathyllus | reverse complement strand
GTCTTTGTGTGTCCATGGCACCCACAACACAGGAGAAAATCCTACTGTGGGGCTATGAGTGTAGAAAGCGTTTTTTTATATCATATAACCCCTTTTTTCCAATATATTAGTTGCAAACGAGAGTGCCGTCCACTTTGATGGTAAGAGGTCATTGCCGCCCATAGGCATATGTGATCAACCCCAGATAGAACTGAGTCCTCCCTGAGGTTGATGATGCGTTGCTACACCTGAGGATTAAGTTGGAACGACTTGCTGGAGTGTCTCTCCCTTACCGAACCTTTTAAACCAGTACATAGTAGCACTTGAGGCTGCTAATAATACAGAAATAGGAGTGGCAGTGGTGCCCCTAGAGTCCAACCACGAAGAGCTTTACTACCATAAAAAGGCATGTAATACTTATAATAAGATAGTTAAAGGTAGTTTAATATAAATTGCTTTATAACTTAGTGCAGGATTTGGGAACAAGCGAACAAAATTTCCCGCAACACTTTCACTCTCATTTTAATTACGTATATTACCAGCAGCTTTCTCACAGATCTATGAAATGAATAGACTCACTAAGGCCGTTGGATAATAATAATTATATTAACAGTTAGTATTACGACAAGCATGCATTGTAATGCTTATTTTCTGGTGTTATAGAGCTGAAATTGAGTTATTATAAAAAAATCGTAAGCTACAATTCTGCTTGTTAATATGTTTAATATGACGATAGATATTCAGGTATTTAAGTTTTATAGTGTTCTTGTCAAGTTTAGTACGTATATAACAGTAAACATGGTAAAAGAAACGGTCCTTACTGTAAGTAATACTTCTAACCCTCATCGTGATAATTGTTTCATAATATGCACATGGTTTCGACAAATTACAAACACACATGATACCCATGATAGGTTATCATGTGTGCTTCAACCAGTTAGTGCTTGGCATAATCTTATCTCATAATGAAAAAGGTTTTAAACATTGTCCACCACGGTAACCATTAGTTTGGTAGCCTTCACACGCCTCTGGGAACTTTATAAAAATGACTGAATTTGGAGGTTTCCCTTCACCATTCGCAAGTGATAATTGATTTCTCTAACACACATCATTACAAAAATTTTCGACGCTATTCGAACCCCAATATTGCACACAATTATTTTTCACTAGTTACCTATCTCTTCCAAATGATTCTTACAATTTATCCGTCCTATAGGGAATCGAATGACGTGTGCATGCATGGCTTGAACTATCGGATGACGGAGCGAAGCGTGTCACGTTCCCGCGTATCCAGAATGTCGATGCGCCGTGACATGGACATACCATCCATCCTAGCTTTTCCCACTAATATCACCGCTCCGGTTTGTATTTTACCACAAGAATATGCAACAAATATTTTAACAGTGACTCACAAAACACATTTATACATAAGATATAAAGGCCTCTATTTAGATCTGAGAGCATTTAATTACCAAAATATAATTTTACGGATACCAAGAGACAATCCCGACATATTTTTGTCGTTAAAGAATATTTACTTTGCACCATTAGACTAATATTTACCTACCTAAACCAATGTCATTAGTGCGGGCTTGTTTCCGATGAAACTAAGAAAATATTCACAAAACGTAGCTGGGAATATAATATTAATTCCTGGTCAAGATATTAATTAATCGTCATTAACATGTGGACTCCGCATTTCATACTTAAGCTTTTTCTTTAACCAAAGGAGGTTAGTTCTGTTTCAATTCAAAAGGTTCGTATCATATAAAGTCATAAAACATCTTCTCTATTATACTTCATATTATTACTCCGTATTATATTGTTTATATCGTAAAGGTATTTTACAGGATTTTGTGCCCAAAGGCTAAAAGCGTAGCCCTATTATTAAGCCGCTGTATGTCCATCTTTTTAACCGTTGAAGATAGACCCTTGATTTTCAAAAATAATGTTCTAACCGCTATCACAACAATACATAAAAAGACAACAGTTAAGAATTAACATAGCCTCCCAGCCTATACAAGATACCAATATTTAACAGAATTTTCGGTTTTTCTATTGAATCGAAATAAATGTCCTTCCATAGCAGCTATGATAACAAATACTAAAAATAAAATTGAAAATTTGAAGGCGGAATTCTCAATGATTTTGTCTTACACTTGGTCTATTATTTATTAAATTAATTACTATAGGTCCAGTTAGAAATTCCAGCGTTCCAGAAAGCACCAATGGTCGAAAAAGAGAGCATACCAAAATGGTCCATTCGACGATCCATTTGTCCTGTCTGTTCACAAAAGTGGAAGGATCGAAGCTCCATAATAAATGTGAAGAGTTCTGGTAACTATATCCCGTCATAATGATAACATGTTTAAACAAAATTCGTAATTTAAATTTTTTTATGAATAAAATATTTTATTTATTATTAAAATATTAATATATAATAAATAATATAAATAAATATTATTATACAATAAAAATATTGGGTATAAAACTATGAGGTAGTTTAATATTAACACCTTTAATTAAAATAGTTTTAAAGTAACTACGTATTTATCTTGTTTTTTTGTTTCGTGACTACGTAAAATAAAATTGTTATGATATTAATAAGTTATTTTTCATAGCTAGGAAAATATCTTATCTAATCATTTACAGGATTAAAACGAAACTCGTCAACTGAATTGCCTTCAGTAATAGCTCCAGCCCGCCTACGAACTTCTGTTACATGTGGATAGTAAGAAACGTTCTGCACTTTTGTAACCTTAGACTTTAGAGTTGTGTAGCTCGCGAGTGAGTGATAGAAAAGATAATATATTTACCAAGGAGCTAATCACTCTTCGGCTCATAAGATTTTAGATTATATCTTTATATCTGAGTGATATGGTTCGATATGAGTGAATCGAATGAAATGAATTAAGATACGTGACATTGTTGCCAACATTATTTTAAGGCATTCTTACTGTAAACGAGAAAAAATAGTTTGCGCCCAGTAAGTTGAAAAAAAATTGTTCACATTGACACAGTCTTTGATTTGCACGTTTTTCACTAGTAGAGGAGACAAATTAAAGTACGAGTACTTAGTCATTATTGCCCCCAAAAATGAAAAATGTCAATATATAAACACACCACAATTATCTCTTCAGATATATTGATATAACGTTTTATAGACAATTGACGCTTAGTAATAACTCATATCATTAATGAACTATTGATATAAAGAGCGATATATATCTTGAGTTGAAATTATATATATATTTCTTATCATTCTAGTGATACATTTTGCGCATCTCTACTTTAAAGCATAATAATATTGTAACAAGTACAAAGAGAAAGTAGCTCCTAGCTTTAGCTAGTTTCTTTTGACCCTAACCATGTAAACATAGATTGTTCTAACGAGATTTGAGATAAAATGGCTTTTCAACGTATTAACAACAAGAAGATACATCAGATTAGATGTGATAGTTATAGATAGGGTGTAGCTTCAACTTTCACCCGTGTTTCGTTCCTTATTGAAAGCGTGATTTTGTACAAATAGGATTAACAAGTAAATTCACACGTAGATGAATCAAAACAAGAAAACACTTGTAGATTTTTTTACAAGAATGAAGTCAAACACGACCATGCAATCCACCTGAAGTATTCATTGGCACCCATGGACATTTGTAAGCAATTGCTTACTTCTGTATGAAATTTCATATAGAATAGGGGTTCTATCCAAATTTAGTCATATATGTGTTGCTACTCGTGAGCACTAAGATGGTTGCATATGAAATTAAGCCAGCAACTACATAAAACTTACTTACTAACTTGACAATCGAAAACGGATTTTTTCATATTTTCTAAATATCATTAATACCTGTATAAATATTAATCTGCACGTATTTAATAATAATATACTCTTAGCACTCCTCGGCCTGTTCCCCCTGCGGTCGACAAGGACATCGGAACGGTTGAAGGCGGTCTTCGTCGTACAAGCACCGCTTGGCAATTTACTCGCGCACGCCGTTTCAGAATACCGAAACCTGTGATGCCTCCACCGGAGGCCACCGCCCCACCGAGCTGTGCTGCACCGCTGGCCAGAAAGGACTTAGACCTTCGAATTAATCGTTTTATCAAAGACGAACACTAGCGTGACAAGCACAGGAATATACTTTAGAAGAAAACTTTAATTCTATAAATTTTATATATTTATACAGTTCAATACAGTATTTTATTATTAAACTTACTATTTTATTTTAATACATATCATTATAATTAACATTTTGTAACATTTTTGTTTTTATATTAAAGAAATAGTAAACGAGCATGCAGTTCATCTTAGTCCAGTCAAATAAGGTCAGAAATACTCTGAAATCAAAATTTAACACTCAACTTTGCATTTTTGATATTATATTGTTCTAATGATACAAAAATGATGCGTAAAGGTTTTAGTGTCTGCAACCCCCGCAAGGGTTGGAAAAAAAATGAGAAAAGTGTTTTTTCGCAATTACTCGAAAACGGTAAAAATTAGACAAAAAAGTTGTTGTTTTGACAATTTGAAGAGCTTAATATTTTACATAAAAAAGGTTCAATGACTTTTTTAACTAAATTACAAAATTTAACTAAATTTACATTTTTCTTTATAAATTGTTAAAAAAATCTATCTTTAATTTTAGAGATACCGATTTTTTTAATAATAACTTAAACCTTTCAAATTGAAATATGCCAGTATTGCAAAGTTTAAAATATTTCACGACGAATGTAAAATGACAACAAAATATATTCATAAATTTTGAAGTATTAAATGTCAATTTTGACTCGTATTTTCATAAAATAACAAGAAATTTATAAGAAAGTTATGGGATATTTGAAAATCAGACGGCATTAATGTATCAACACTGTATGGTGTACAAGTTACCTCCGCCTCCTTTTGTATTAAAAACTTATATGAATTTTCCATCACTCTATGGTCAACAATATAATACAGCAAGTATACAGAAACCAAAAATAGGAATAAGTATCGAACAACAACAACACAGTCCAACCACCACAAAACATTAGAAATTATTTGTAATATTACCTGCCTAATATATTTTCAATGCCGGCGGTGCATTGGCGACTCCCCTGATGTAGCAAATGTCCATAGGCGCCGGTAACTACTTTCCATCAGGTAGCCCATCTGCCTTACCGTTAGGCTTAAGTATAAAAAAAAGTTTAAAGTTATTAGGTTTTGTATTAGGAAACTAAGGACTTCTAGCAATTTTAACCTTATCTATGTTCATTTTACGTCAAAAACAAAAATGTGATTTTGACGTGCCATGTCAACCAAAATGTCAATAATATCAACTTAACAATATTTGAAAGTTGAATTGTTCTGTCATTCTTCGAATATTTTTGCAGCCGGAAAAAATTATTGGTGATATTGAATATCAGATCAGTTAAAACAATAAGCAAGAACATAATGGCGCTTTTACCTTACTCTCGATCATTATTCTCAGCGGTAAAATGCGCATCTCTTGGTGGTATGAGCCTCAAAGGGAGTATTAGAAATTTAATATCCAAACAACTGGTATACAGTGAATTTGGGGATCCACTTCAAGTTGTGAAGTTCAGAGAAGTCGAAGTTCCTCCACTAGACAATCAAGAAGTATTGGTGCGAATGTTGGCAGCGCCTGTAAACCCTGCCGACATTAATACAATACAAGGTATTGATATAAAAAACATTCAAATATCTATGCTTTCTTCCAGTTTTGAAATTTAAAAAACTGTGAAGTAGCTGAAACAGAAATGAAGCTTACCTTCAAAAGGTACCTTTATCATGCATGTTTTTATTTCTTAATTTTCATTCACATATCTATAAATTGATTGTGTACTTATTACATTATTTTTGTTTCAGGGAAGTATCCGGTCAAGGTAAATTTACCTTGCGTTCCTGGTAATGAAGGGGTGGGTGTAATTGAGGAAGTAGGTAAAGATGTTAAGGGTATTTGCCCCGGAAATAAAGTTATAGTGACTAAACCTGTACAAGGCACCTGGAGAGACATTGCTGCCTACAAAAAAGATGTTGTAAGAGTTGTTCCTGATGCTTTGGGCACAGTAGAAGCAGCTACTCTCACCGTCAACCCTTGCACTGCATACAGAATGTTGACAGATTTTAAACCAGTGAGAGATGGCCTTGTAGTTATACAGAATGGAGCAAACAGTGCCTGTGGTCAAAACGTTATACAGCTCTGTAAAGCTTGGGGTATAAAAAATGTAAATATTGTGAGAAATAGACCACAAATAGCTGAGTTAAAGAAATATTTAGAATGCCTCGGTGCCACGTATGTTCTCACAGAGGAAGAATTGAGATCCACAAAAATTTTCAAAGATAAACAAATTGATAAACCAGCCCTAGCATTGAACTGTGTAGGCGGTAAAAGTTCGTTGGAAATGCTCAGACACTTACACCATTCAGGACAAATGGTCACCTATGGTGGTATGTCAAGAGAACCGGTTAACATTCCAACTTCCGCATTTATTTTCAAAAATTTATCCTTTTATGGATTCTGGATGACTGCGTGGAACACAAAATCATCTGCTATTGAAAAAGACAAGATGATTGATGATATTGTTAAGTTAATGTGTGAAGGGAAGCTTAGAGGACCTGCACATAAAATGGTGAAGTTTTCAAACTATCAGGAAGCCTTAGGAAACGCTCTTACTTCAACGGGTTTTATTGGTTGTAAATATATTTTAGATTTTACCTGTTAGGTGGCGAGTAAATAAAAAAATTGTGATAGAATTATTTAATTATATGAGTATCTATCAATTGGAATAATTCATTGTACATATAATAAATCTTATTTTAAAACTGAATTGTTTTTAATTACTACTTTTCAGTTATTGTTCTTCTTACCATATATTCTGTATATTCACATTCTGTAATTTACTTTACCTTTTTTTTTATTTCTTTACACCTTTTTTTATTTCTTTTCAGGAAGAAATTTATGTTTACCGTGTTTACCAAGTATACCAGGAGATGAAGGCGTAGGTGAAGTAGTGGAGATTGGAGAGCGTGTATGTACAGTAGATTTAGGTGACAGAGTAGTTCTGACATCTAGACTTCTAGGTACCTGGCGTTACTATGGCGTCTTCCATGAAAGAGATGTTCATGTTATATCATCTAAGTTGCCGCTTCCTGAGGCGTCAATGCTAACAATAGCGCCATGCAATGCTTATAGAATGCTCAGAGATTTTAAAAAGCTAAAGCCTGGAGATACTGTAATTCAAAACGCAGCCAACAGTCCGTGTGGACAATGTGTTATTCAGTTTTGTAAAGCTTGGGGCATAAACACATTCAATATAGTTGCAAATCATTGTGGATATGAAGAAGTGAAGGAATATTTAATGGGTATAGGTGCTACAGCGGTTTATACCATAGACGAAGCAGAAGCACTGACGGCTTTTGATACGTCCTTATCGCGACCTGTATTAGGCTTAAATTGCCTCGGGGGACGATTTGAGGACGTAATGATAAAGTTATTGGATAGCTGTGGAGTAATGGTATATTACGGATGCGCCTTTGACTTGCCGATAGTAAAACAATTTCTACGTCCTGATATTGCGTTCCATAGATTTCATTTATGTAATTGGGATGCTCATGCCGGTATACTGTGCAAAGATGTAATGATGAATGATATTGTGCAAACAATGGTTATCGGAAAACTTAAAGCTCCAATATATCAACCGATAGAACTAAAAAATTATGTCCATGCTTTTAGAAACACTGTCAATTGTGAAGCTTTTGCGACTATTAATTTCGTATTTGATTTAACTTTACCGTAAAAAATAATGCGTAGAATGAAATGTTTTTGTCAAAACATATTGTCATACTTGTCATTGTCAAATTAACGTGCTATACTGTACTAAATTGCTTTTAAAAATTATTAAAATATAATTTATTTGCAATATATCTGATTTTTAGTTGTGACTAAATATAGATAAATCATATTTATTCTACTGATAATATAACCTATGTAGAAAGTAGTAACGCTATAGTTATTTCATTAATTTAATTTTTAACTCTACATACTCTCATCTTAAAATAATAAATTACACAATGGAAAAAGAATACGAAACATACCAATATTTGACCACCAACAATGTGGAGACTGACTTAAATACAGGCGAGCAATTTTTTATTGTTCAAGACGATTGTACAATAATGAGCGGTGAGTTATTTTTTTTATTTTTTATTGTGAAATACAAACCTATGATTATTTTATTTTAAATCCTACAACTACTAATTATATTTTACTACATTATATTTATTAAGTCTATAGTAGCGTATAAGGAGACGTGAACAAATATTTAGTTGCCTTAATAATCTCTTAACTACCCATTCTTTAGATCAGTGCTTTACCTTTCTGACATCACAAGCTACACAGTAGGTTCCTGAAGCAATGGCGAGCCACATTTGGCATAGGCAAGAAAAAAGTCAGACATTTTGTTTTGAAGAAAAAAAAACAAGAATTAATTGTCTCTACAATCCATATTCTTCTATTTCAAGAAATGTGGGAAAATTAAGTATTTCATACAAGGGCCACAAGTAGAGTGTGGACAGCTGCATGCAGACCCTGCCTTAGATTATTGAATTTTTGTATAAAAGTCTAAATTTCTACAAATTATAATTTTAATAATTTATTTTTATGTTACAAAATACTTCTTTTTTTAATTCTTGAATGAACATCCTGCTCTAACCAATCAATGTTTCAGTCGACAAGCCTATTCAATATGTTACACAAATACAAGATGGAAAGCAAGTTCTTGAAGGTGTCGCATGTCCTGTGTATGATGTGAGCTCACAGCCATTTTATATTGATCTCAATACAACACCAGAGCTAGTACCTATTACTGGTAAGAGTACTTTTAAAAATCTATAAATAGTATTCTACATTTTTACTTTTTATCATTTGTTTCAAAGCACAATTTTTATGAACAATTTGAATATTATTGTATACAATATATTACCTAAGACAAACTTTGTTGTCATTAATTTAACCCGTGAGAAGGCGCGCTATGAGCAATTTGCTCGCATAAAATTAAATGCTAATTTTTTTTTGTTATACTGATGTCATAACTGTGCGAGCGCATAGGTACCTTGATGTTCTTGTTTTATTAATCTAAATACAATAAAACACAATAAGTACTGTAAAAGTAGAAATATGATGATTTAAAATACTGCTCGCGTGCGCCTATCCGTATAACATAATAAGGTGTGCCTTCTCACGGGCTAAAAGTAATTTAATTTCCAGTTCAATCTGCGTCAGTTCAACCTGCTGAGTCTTCTAATGCATATGAAAATAACTATATGCTTCCAACTTCAACTGTTGAAATGGTAATGGTAAACTTAATTATTATAAAAAGCATCTTTTTAAATCATATACAAGAAAATTATTTAAAGTACTTTGAGGTATTCTTAATTGTCAAATAACATTGAATTAAATGAAGGACTCTTAATTTATTGTTTACAAAAAAACCCATGATGTTTTTTAAGGCTTTTTGATGAGGTTTGTGGTGATGAGGAGTTTTTTATTGTTAAATAATATTGATATAAATGAAGGACTCTTAATTCATTATTCAATGAAACCAATTATTCCTATGATGCTTTTAAAAATGTTTCCATTATTATATTAAACATATTTTTAATCAATTGATAATTGAATATAATTGTAATAATATTATAAATAACATGTACATTCAAGTAAATTCCATGTAAATTGGAAATTTCAGATACCAGAAAATGAAATTAGTATGATGAAGCAGACTAATGAGAGTCTTGCTGTAGATACCAATAAAACGGTAGATAGTTATGCCGAGGTGAGTTAATTGTTAAAATAGTTCATACATACATAGTACAAATGTTTGAAGTGAAACTTCAACCAAACTGGCAAACTAATTTTTAAATCTTCTTAAACTTGTCCATAATTATATAACCCTGGTACATTTGCAATACATTTTGGATTATATATTTTTTGTACTCTCATGTACCATACCATCACACTATTATACAGAAAGAGACGAAAACAACCGTTGGTATATTTGGTGACCCACTTGCACATTGTCGAACCTGTTTTGAGCGAAATAATAAATAAAAAAATCTCTTTGAAATATTTTTAAACCCCCTGTATAACTATACTGTATATATTATATTATCCTGGTACATTTCCAATACATATTTTAAATTGTATTATAATTTGAATACTACCGTCAAGCATATGAAATAGAAAGAGACAAATGTATATTAATCTTGG
>DWPF01000723.1:0-10252 GCA_018251575.1 Cecropterus bathyllus | reverse complement strand
CAATCTAAAATAAGTACAGCTACAATTTATATACGATTTAGTTTAATCCGTTGAAATTTTTAATATTCAGAATTTAATTTCATATGCATGCAGTTTGATGTTTATTTATTTATTTAACTAATATGCTTAATTAACAGTTCATAATTATTGTTTCATAATATATTATGTTTTCTGCCATAACTGCTCTTAATTATTATATTTTGATTAAAAAATTAACCCTAGGAGCATGAGTAATATGTTTTAGTTCCATTACACGAGATATATTTTTTTCTGGTTGTTACAGGCAAAGAGACCAAGACCTGATTCAAGTGCTGATGTCCGGTAAGTTTAACTTAAATTAATATATTAGCAAATTTATTTAAGTTTTATAAAATGCACATTACGAGGAAGGAAGCATATGACAGAGAAGCTAACGCATATATTAATAAAGTAACGTTTGTTTCGCAAAATTGGCGGCACCGAGGGTGAGCGCGCCAAACCTATAAAATGCGTTCAATTTAATTAAATCCATTGCAACAATCAAGGGTTAGAGCAATCCTTAGAGCATTTACCAACTGCGACTGGAGTGAATTATATTGGAAAGTTAATCAAATTCATTCAACGTGATTAAGTACTTATGCAAAGTAGTTATTAGTAGAGCAAATTAGTATTTTAATGGCAAGTAAATCATTCTGATTGCGTCATATCACAAAATAATAAAACTACGAATTCAAAGTAAGTAAGTTCTAAATTTCTTTCTTTTAATTTTTATCATTTTTATTGCAATAAAAATATTATTCTACTTGTTCAACTTCATTACACAGTACACGCACTCCAGACACCGTCAAGTAGATTAACGTCATTGTTAACACAAATAAAGGCTACTTCACATTTCCACCTTTCGGGGCCCGAATAAAAGTTTACACTCAGTACGGACGCTCCTTCATATCAATAGGAAGGGTCCATAATCCCCGTGTAATCCCCATATTGTCGAAACACAATTGCCGTGAAAAGAGCTACTTAGAGGTACTGAACGGGACGCGCTCTATCTGGAGCTACACAAATTATCACGCCCCGATCAAAGGAAGTGATTTTATACACAATGGGTTTTATGTTACAACGTGTCAACTTGGGTATTTAATTTTAAAGATGTTCGGCATTTTAAATTTTATGTACTAGTTACATTTTTGCCAAAATAGTGCCATATGACATAATGTAACATCGATGGCCTGCTTTTTTTAATATAGGCTCAAAACCCAAGTATTTTAATCTTGCTAATATTATAAATGCGACAATTTGTGAGGATGTATGTGTGTTTGTTACTATTTTACCCAAAAACGAATGGTCGGATTTCGCTGAAATTTAACGCACGTATATTTTATGACCTAAATTACTTTAAATTAACACATACGATACTTATTACCGTGATAGACGTGACCGAATCGAGAGCTGCGGGAACAACGTAGTAGATATATTATAATGGTTTTTCAATAACTGAGATGACCTAGTAGGTAAATTAAGAATTTTTCAACAATAAAGCCGCGTAGTACATATCAATCGTTAATATTAAAGAAAATCATGATTATTTATGTCCTTACGTCTTAGACGACATTATTAATAAATTCAATGAGAACTATTTGGACAAGCAAAAAGAAAAGATGAATAGTTTGGTATTCGACGGGCCACATTCCACGATAGACGACATATTAGTTAGGTTAATTAGCAGTTAACACGACGTTCTTCGGAGTTTTTATTCATTAGAAAGTTTTCGTTTTCAAATGCTTTATCTTTAATAGAACAATAAATCAGTTTTTTGACACAATTCCGTACCGTTGCATGTTCGAAAGATTTTTTTCCTTTTTAGTTTTGACAAGCAGGATTTAGAGTATCGGGTGGCGCTGTTAAAAAGCTTGTGAGTTTTTTGAGCTTTTCCGTTTTAAGTTTAATTGCACCTACATTCTTGCAGTTATTTTTACTCATTAAGGACTCAAAACTTATCTTAATAATGTTACGAATGCGAAAGTTTGTGAGGATGAGTTCGTTTCTCTTTAACGCAAAAACTACTGGTCGAATTTCGTTGAATTAGGCATACAGATAGTTCATGACCTGGATTTTTTTATAAGTATGGAAGTAGCAAACGAACATGCAGCCTACCTGGTGGTAAGTGGCCACTGCACATGAACATCTGTAATTAACTGGGTAAGATCAAAGTCTCACCTAAGGTTAGACACAGATGCGTTGCTACCCCTGAGGACTAAGATGAAATGCCTCGGAAAAGTATGTCTCCCTTACCACACACATCAGACCACAACACAACAGCGCATAACACTGCTGTTATTAGGCAGAAAAAGATGTGGTGGTGGTGCTTTAGGAATCGAACCATAAAGAGTCCTACCACCTTCAAAAGTTTAACATATAGGATACTTATTACCGTGGTAAACGTGACCGAAGTGGGCCGCGTCGCGGGAATAATGTAGTATACAATCATTCAGGTATAACACATGTTATGTTTATAAACTGCTGTGACTACTTAAGGAATTCTGTCTGAAACTAAAATCAATCATAAAAAATTTAAATGCAGAATTACTTCGCTGCCGAAATAAACCAATCGATTAGTATTACAGCATATTACTAGCATTGTAATCTTTATTATTAATTAGTCACGATTTTGTCCGGAAACGGATGAAGTGGGATTGAAAAGGGTAACCTATTGTAGGTTACAATTGCCATGGAGAGTTCTACCTTTCTTGATTGAAAATCGTAATTAACAGTAAATGTTAATATGTACTTATTATGTGGAAAGCACTGTTCCGTTTAATGAATTACCATTACAAAATACGTATGTGACTAACATCTCACAATGAGTAAAATGGAGGATGAATGAAACTACATGAATAAAGGAGACCATAGTAGCTGATGAACGACGAAGGAAGAATGAAGATAACCTTTGCTGAATCCGACCGCGTCCTAATAGGTCCTTATAGGACACGGTTGTTAAGATTTGTTGTGATATGAATTTGATGTCCTGCATCCATTATACTTTTAAGGATCACTGGTGAGCATATGCCATTGCATATGCTAAGGGGGATTTGGCCAATAGGCACAACGCCCGGCATGCATGTTGGTTGATCGCAGTGAGTCAGAGATCAAAGATCCTGTGTATCATTACCAATGTTACACAGGATCTTCCTTTGCTCCTGCCCATCTCCTGGATATTATCCCTGAGTCACCTTCAACGACATCCACGTAAAGAGAGGGAGTGCTGATAGCAACACTGTGTGGTGTCTGTCTTGAATAGTCACCACAGACAGACACCACACGACACTTCATGTTGATAATTTATTAATTAATAACATTGGTAAAATCAGCGGCCGTGCATTCAGATTTTAATTTTGTTAATGCACAAGTTGCTTATGGGAGGGTCGTTGAAAATGATTTGAATGCTGCACAGTTTTTCTAGCAGATATTTATTCAGTCCAGTACACTTCACACCGGTGCGCGGGAAACTCGTTCTATTAATAGAAACAGTAGGTACTTATTCAAGGTTGTGAAACTAGGCCAAACGCGAAAGATTATAGCCGTCGCTTTGCCAGACAACATAATTTAACTTACGCCTGCAATACTTTCTCGTAACTGCACGTAATTGTAACGCCTTTTATTGTTCGGATGAAGCGCTTTAGGCGAATTGAAGGGAGTTGATCGCGTTCAATTTGCACAATACACGATACAAGACACTATAGAGTAATTGGCAAAACCATAATAATAATAATAATGACGCTTTCTACACTCATAGACCCACAGTAAGATTTTCTCCTGTGTCGTGGTTGCCATGGACACACAAAGACCCAGACCCAGAACAGAAATCTAAATTCATCATTCAGATGTCTGTCTGGCCGGGGATCGAACCAGGAACCCACTGCGTGTCAGACCGGTATGGTGAACGCTCCGCCACGCGGGTCGTCAAAACGTCATAATCTATCCATAATTCCATGAATGACCATAATTTTACCATAACTGCATTTTCCTATAAACCTTTGTAAGTTCATTGCTGTACAGAGAATTCCCAGTTGGCATCTGAACAGGAAGTCTACTCTTTACGCATTATAATCCGTCTAAAATTTTGAGAATTTCATACTCCAGGCAGCTAATTAACGGGTCATAGAGGTTCTTTACCTTCATACCGTCCGAAAGCAATACATTTTATAGTATAGAATATAGTGTAGGATGGAAGAAATTTTTGTTTCAATTGATGCGAATGATTTATTGAAGAATGTACAAACCTTAAGAATTTCACTATTTAAAATGGTCATTTTAATTTTCGACCTGATGTTACTTGATTACTGAACCGGATTCGACAAACGATTTGCCCACGTCTAATCCCTTTGTACTAACCAGATATTTCGAGCTAGGTAGCCCTGTTTGTATGTTAACTTTATTCCTATGGAACTTTCTGAGGCTGAAGTACCAAGAGAAGTTCTCACAAATCACGACATTAACCCATGTTCTATTGTAAAAATACAAACATAAAACGGACAACAAACACAAAATCACATAGTTTTATTTCCTCTACTCTGTTTTTCTTATACGCTTTATATGTAAACATACGGTAGTCGGTACGTGTGGGTGTAATACACAAGTACGTGACACAATTAACCCACAAGGTAAGATACAAGACGATCATGCGACTTGTCGTGTGTTATCTATATATTTTAACCGCAGTAAATGTCATATTATATTAAACATAATTACTTGTATAAATAAGTGGTTTTCCATAATCATTTTCATGGTTCTTAATAAAAATGAATATTCTTCATTTTTATAAGGAATATGATTAGTAGATCCCAGTGCATGTAAGAGCTGTATATGATTTCGGTTTAAAAAGATTTTAATGTTTTTATGTCCTTAAAAATTGTCTTGATGAGTGTAGTCATTTTCAGGAATATGCGTAACACATTCACAGACAACTTTGCAACTATTAATAAAGACCTGTACCTAAATACACGTAACACGCAATAAAAGCATTTACAATATGAATATTTCAGTCAAAAAGGTATAATTTGGCTTTGCGTTGCTTAAAGCCTCAACTTTCTGAAACCTACATTTTTATCAAAATTGCGATAAGGCTTTTAGTCCTTATTGAATACACATAGGCTTATAATTTTTTTTATTATTATAACCAAAAAGTGTAATTAACTAAATAAAATGACATATACAGATATTCAATTCAAAAGGTTTGGTGTTTTAACATAAACATAGAGTTGGCCTTAAAACCGATCGTAGCGTTGTAGTTATCATAAAAAAATAACAAAGAACGATTCAAGCGACAAAACAAGTTTTGTAAGAGTGATTGTAATTTGTTTTCCTTTTTTATTCGCCTTTATCTACATTAAGCTCCATTGTATTAATACTGCGAAGTACCTATTTAGGCGCTGAATCGATCACAATTAAATAGAGAAAGTGGAAAGTAAATCTCTTTGCATCACGGCAGCTGACACATAATCAACTATTTGGACCAGTGAAATGTTACCTAACATCTTGTTTTAGAGGTACTCGTGTTATATAGTAACTTTCTCCCGCAATTTCGACCGTATTTACATAAGGTTATGTGTAAAAAATCTAAATTACATTTTTATAAGTGCTGTGTTTGCTAATACCTCACAACAGCAAACAGACAAATCAATATGTCAAAAATACGTGTTTCTTTTAAGTAATGTGCAAAAACTACATTTTAAAATGACAAACACACTTTATTTTTATATATGAATACATATATAAGTTTTTTGTTTGAGGTAGGTACTGAATGCACGGTACGTATTTCTTGTCAAGCCGGTTCAAAATGTCTGATGGAACCGTATCAGGGGTCACGGTAGAGGCACTGGCAAAATTAAACAAATTACCGAAATCGAGAAATTTTTCTAGAAGCTACTGGAGGCATTTTATAACTTTTACGTACGTATCTATCTATTTTAGTTTTAGAGGTACTTCTAGCAGACCTAGTTTTTGTCATTTTTATCCTAAGCAAGTCAGCTACTATTTGAATAACTTTGACTTATAGTTAGCAAAATAGGTACCTACTTACCATTGTTTAAAAACTACACAAGTAATTTCAGGTAACATTTCTATTCTACATGGAGTTGTTTACCGATCTGTACATCTATACCAATATTATAAAGCTAAAGAGTTTGTTTGTTTGGTTGAACGCGCTAATCTCTGGCACTACTGGTTCGAAGTATAAAATTATTTTTGTGTTGAATAGTCCATTTATTGAGGAAGGCTTTAGACTATATAACATCACGCTATGTTTGTTTGTTTATTTTTCTTGTGTAATAGCGTGTGAAACCGTGACCGATAGGACTAAAAATAATATATTTAGGCAATTATATAGTTATAATTTTTTTGTTTATCTGTGTTTCAAATCGCTTAAAATTAAAAATACACACATGAATATAATTAAGCATATATTTAATGTTCGTTGAGGTCGTAACATTTAGTCTTTTATTTCATTAAAATCCACCTATTGTATTGAATGTCATGTCAATTTAAAGTCATGTACATTTATATTAACGCGAGTGATACCGCGGGGCATAGCTGGTAAAAAAATAATTATAATATATAATGATATAAATAAATAAGGTCAATACTCAGCTACAGAAAATAAATGAAGGTTCATAATATAGATGACTATCTGTTTAAGGATCGAACTAGAGACACTCCACGGGATCATTCAGTCTATTCATCACATTTAAACTTTAGACACTACGCGGGACCGATCAGTATATTCTTCACGTTTATTTATATAGCTTACAACGTTTATCTGATGTATAATTTTGAACATACACCGACTCTATAGTTTTTCCTATTCGCCCCATCTCCGCCGGTCCGCCCGGGCGTGGGCGGGTGTTTGGTCACTGCCTGAAATATACATATGGCGCGTTTAACTGTAACATGCTTACGCTAGGGTTGGTCGCACAAAGGGTTTGTTGCTTGATGTATGTAATGGAATTAAATAAATTTACTAAACGAAGCTTATTAAGATATTAGAACTATGATATGCGTTTTATACTTTATTGATTCTCTATAATATATTGATACCTATTTGGAAAAATTAATGTTATAGAAATTTCAAATTTATGGTGAAGGTTCATACTATACTTTTTGACTCCCTTAAATTAAAATAAAAACTACACGACATGACCTTAATAAAATACTTAATGAAAAATGTTTAATCGCGGTGAAAAAATAATTAACAGATTTCTTAACAAAATATTTTTAAAGTGTTAAAATGTGACATATAGAGTTAATTATGTTAACTTGCTCTACAGGTTAGTCCGCAAGGGTAGCAACGCATCTGTGGTCAACTTCATGTTATGTATGTCCATAGACGGTAGACTTGCAGGCAGTGCAATTGATGGTAAGTGGTTTTTCGTACTTAAAGTACAGTCATACCAAAGAGTCCTGACCGTAAAAGTTCATCTATTTTATAGAACAAAATAATAAGTAAAAGTAAACAACCTCAAAGGACAAACCTATTTATGTAACATCAAAATTATATCACCGGGATGCTGTTCTAACCTGTTTATGGACTCCATAACATTTTACTCTTTGGACTCAACAACCAAAACTGTGTTACAGAGTAACCCAAACTGTCAAAGGTTAAATTTTAAAGACCAAGTATTCCTTATTGTAAAGGATGAAAAGTATAGGGATGCTGAACCTAATTTGAACTTCACAGCAACTCCGGTCCTTTTATAGACAATCAAAGCTATGTTACGGAATACTGACCTTTGACAGGTCACCTATTCACAGGTATAAGTGTTCCATTTGAATAAGATTAAAAGTGTATCATAGGGATGCTGACCAAACCTGTTTTGAACTCTACAATATTTCCGCCCCTTGCATTTAGATCAGAACTGTAGTGCAGGGTACTGATGTAACATGTCAAAGTTCATCAAAACAAAGATCAATCGGTTCTTATTGTATAAGATTAAAAGTGTATCATAGGGATGCTGTCCAAACCTGTTTTAAACTAAAACTCTGCACCCCTTAGATATGAGATCGAATTTACAAGTACAAGGACTGACCTAACCTGTCAAAGGTCATCAGTATTAAGGAAGTATATTTATATAAGATCAAATGTGTATCAAGGGATGCTGTCCTAACCTGTTTCCAACAATAGTGGTCATGATACAGTGGTCAGAGAATTAAACTGTAAAGAGGGATGCTGTGAATAGATTAATAGGTGAGATATTTAATTTACATAAATATTTGAGGGGTAAAGTCATGGGAATTTGATACGTAAATAAGTGGATAATTTGTGTTCCACAATTGACCATATTAAAATTTAATAAGTTCGAATTTAAATATGAAAGTAAAATAATGTATTTTTGAAACGGAAAGGTGTTATTTTGTCACATTAGTGTAGCAAACGAGCATGCAGTCCATCTGATTGTTAGTGGCCACTGCCACCCATGGTGATGTGTAACTTCATATAGAACAGGGATTCTGTCTGAAGTCAATCACAGATGCGTTGTTACTCCCGCGGACTAAGATGGACGGCTCATATAAAAGTGAGCCGGCAACCACACCTTTCCACCGAAACGTAAGAACTTTCTCACGTTAAAAATTGGTGTGGCGATGGCAGCTCCCCAATCAAAATACACTGATTCTACCACCTGATAAAATATAAATGTTCAATACGATCGGGGACTCAGTATAATTCTTATTACGCCTTCTACTCAATCAAATTCCTAAATCAATACAAAAGCAAATAATTAGTTGCACAAAATTAGTACTTGGTGATAACCCTGTACTCCATAAGGCACAAGATAAGTAACGGGTACCTAGCTAGTGACGTAACACATTTGTAACGTGTAGATGTGAACAGATACGTTCAGCACCCAGTACAACAATTTCCTCATGGATATGGGACGAGTACGTCCGCGCTCCAAATTGTGTATTTTGTTCTGATTATACGCTCGATGATAAATAGCTGAGCTGTCCTGTTCGCGGTTTAAGAAGGATGGGAGGAACGTCTTCCCTGTGTAGCGCAATGTTGTGTATTAAAGTATTCTATAATCCTTATACGTGTATGAATTTCGTGCGTTTGTACGTAATTGGTTTCGTTTGATTAGGTTTGGCCAATTTCATGAAGTTTTTGTTCTTACATACTGGATGGTTCCTAAGTTTAGTTCCAGTTGGCGTTAATGTCAAGTTCCAGATTACTAATTTTTATTTGTCGATACTTTTTTTTTATTTTTTTGCATACAAAAACACATGATCTGAAAAGGTCTACTATTAGGCAGTAAAAGTTAGCATTGAAGGCGTTATTAGGCGAAAATAGGCCTATTACACCTATTTTCGCCTAATAACAGACGTTAAGCGTTACTGTGTTCTGGTTCGAAGGGTGTAGTAAGAGTGATCATAAATGTCACAGTAATTTATTTTTCACTACACTTCATAACAATTACAATACCTACCAATTGGGTGCAACATCTTTATTTCACTGCTGGTCACAAAATTTTCGTCATAACAGAGCGAGATCTAAAGCGTACTCTACCATGCTGTTTCGAAGGGAAAATTTTAACCATCACCATAAGACACCTGACAAACTTTTACGTCTTTTCAATGATAAGAACGAATAAAACCAGCCTAAGAGTCCGAAGCAAGAACATATAGGTGAAAAATACAAATTAGAAAAGCTATAGAAAATACAACGATTGTTACCGCTTGTAATATTTAATTTCTATTTTTCCTTTCTAAGTTATTTTTAAGTATCACTTTTTGCAGTATTATTTTGCATTTATGGTAATTAATTTAATTTAATATTTAATTATTTTACCTACTAAATATTATTCGTAAAATATTCCGTAAATAGATATTGCCATTTAACACCTCAAATATCCATCTACAATGGGTAATATAATATAAAGTGCAATACGGTGTGTATTCGGCCGAATTCATCAAATATTTATACAAGTTTTCATAATTCAAGTGCAGGGGACACACGCGACACTTTTTATTTGCCGCTCTCTAGTTTAAGATTCATGATGTCATGAGCTATTGGCTGTAGAGTTCATAAGATATTAGATGCGGCAAGATTTATTACTTTCTAAAAATGTGCTTATTGTAAATAGGCAAAGACAAAAGAAAAAATAAATAATAAGGACACGTAGAAAAAAAATACTGAACTATAGTACCCTTTTTCTTTTGGTTTTCAACAGATATTGTTTATTTTGTTTCGTGGCTGGCAGGCTTTACTGCTCTCAATATATAT
>DWPF01000722.1:0-10253 GCA_018251575.1 Cecropterus bathyllus | reverse complement strand
ATAATTCATTTTTCTGAGCATAGGGTTATGCTATTTTTAAATCGATTAAGTATCACTGCAGGCCATATTCGGATATCGTATTTTACATATACCAAACTAGAGTTCTTATACAAATTACGAAGAAAAATTATTAGCGTCATTCAGCAAGGGGTACAGCGCCATCTAGTGGTACCTGCTTTCTTGACGCATTTTCGTTAAATCGAGTTTCAAAACAAAATGATTCAAAAGAAATTCACTTCAACAGAAATACTTACCAAATATCGGAAATTTTAAATTTATCAAAATTTTGAACTTTGGTTTGAAACAAATTTGAACAGATTGACTTATAAATAACAGACGTTTAAGGATATTAGACAAATTCTCACAAAAAAGTTCCAAAAACAATCATAAATTTAAGACAAAGATAGTAATAAAAATAAGACAAGCGAATGTTGCCAGACTCCGTGACAACCCAACGCGACAATTCTGCTTAATGCTTGACGGGTCCATGTGACGTTTAATTAGCTCACTGTTTAGGGTCCCAGCAGCGTCTGGGTCTTAGATTGTCGTCTGAAAGCTTTATGATTCTACAGTTCTACACTATACAATTGTACATTTTGTTAAGTTATAGAATTCAAATATTTTTAATTAATGTAAACTTAAATTACCATTTCTTTTTGATTCAGATACAGTTTATAAAATAGACATGTCGTTCAAATAATGTAAAATAGTAACTTGTTAAACACGCATGGATATTTTATCATCCCCAAATAGGACCAATATCAAATCATTACTAAATTAGGTATACACGTGCTAGCTCTAAAAACATTGGAATGGTTCACGTTGTCATTAACATATCCACTACCATAGAATATAGGCGATCGCTGATAGGACAGAAACAGGCGTGGCTATGCAACCACAGTCAAACCACGAGTCTTTAAATTCAAGATAACCGTACGTTTGGCCAATACCCGCCAAGTACCTACGTCGTCATATTGTAAGCAAGGAGTAAGGATTGGCATCGAATGCGCGTCGCGTTGACAGCTGAATGCGACCACGACGCGCGACACGACGCGCTGACGCCGCGTATGAGGAGCGTCACCGATGACCACGATAATGTTGTGAGGCATGTTGACTGGAGATACGTTTATTCATATATTTTTTTATAAGATTGTATTAACAAACGAGCATGCAGCTTACCTGTAGGTGAGTGATCAGATATTTTTTTATAAGAGTGAATTAGCAAACGAAAATGCGAACCACCTAAAGGTTAGACCGCTGCCGCTCACGGACTTCTAAGCAGCTTCATATAGAAGGGGAGTTTCATCTGAAGTCAATCACAGATGCGTTGCCACTCCCAAGGACCAAGGTCGCATCGTTTAAAAATTACTCCACAGGCACATAATTCTATCGAAAAGTAAAAACTGTTTCACGCTAGAAATAGGCGTCGTGGCGGTATCTCCCCGTTAGAATCATACGCGTTTTACCTTGCAATGTGACTTAACAACACTGCAATGTGACTCAACTATATCAGTAAGTATTAGGCTCGTCTAAAACTAACTGCGCGTTGACACGACGTGTTGACGTAGCACATGTGACGTGACATTGAGTCCTATTTCAAAATATTTGAGTTAATATGATTCATTGCTAAAATTTAATGATAAATTAAGTCATTTGAAGATTGGAAATATAAAAATTGCGGTAGGATATAAGGATGTTTCAAAGAGGATAGAAAAGTAGAAAAACCGCGTATCTTGACTAACGTGTTTTTCTACTTTTCTATCCTCCCATAACAAAACAAAATTGATCATTTGCACTAAAATATTAGTGAATATTATCAGTTAAAAGTTAAAATTTAAAAAGTTAAATAATAAAAATTTAATTACTAGTCAAAAAGTAACATAGACTAAGTCGTATCGTTTAATAATTTATTTTATACAAGTAGTTGCATATTTATATAAGCATCTAGAACATCTAAGCATCCAAGAGCGATACAATAACAAATAACGGTGCAATATCAGAGCGACGTCCAACGTTCTTGAAGCGAGCTAGACTGCCGTGACAGTCATTTAAGAGTGACGCGGGGGCCACCCCCTCCCGCCAGATGGATTGATATTGCACCGAGCAGACGTAAGACGAAGCGATTGCATACGGGGAAATAAAAAATATAGCGCACACTTCCTCAGTTTGCGCTACGTATCGACCGATAGACCGATGACGGATTTGAAGCTTACGGAAATTGCTAATGTCTTTCGTATGTTTTCTTTGGAATGCTATTCGAGCTGATTTGCATTTTGAATGTTTTCTTCCTCAAAATGTCGAAGTTCTTGTAAAGGTTGATAAGTAGTCGGTGTCAAAGGTAGAGATTCATTTAATTTAAAAAGTTACCAAAAATTAAAATAAATTTAATTCATTACTATTAAAGTATACTTGAATACTTGTTACATGTTATGTAAAGACATTGAATGTTGTACTCGTATGTTGTCGTTCCGTTGTATGTATACATTATTATTTTCATAGAGAGTTCAAGATTGAAGGATTCTTTTGTACCAAGTTAGAAGAGATTATAAGTTGCTATTTAAATAAATGTCAGTTGCAATTGTGAAACTGATATATAAACTTAATTAATAAAGTGGCATAAATTCTTTAATTTGGTTCTATTTTAAATATCCGCGATCCTTCTATTCCATTTCTCATTTCTTCATTTTCCATTGCTGGCCCTCATGTCATGCTAATGGAGGAACATCTGAAGCATATGCCAAGTCAATAGTATAAAAAACCACTTACGGTCACCCATTAAACACACATATTTATCTATATACATACATATATGTGCATGTACAAATACACATATTATGTATGTATGTAAATATCATGGGTCGACCTCCATATCTGATTCTAGCGAACAGTACCTTCGAAAGGCAAGGCAAGGCAATACCTTTCCATCGAAACGCAAGTACTGCAACTTGCGTTTCGATAGAAAGGTATGGTTGGCACCATCTTAGTCCTTGAGAATAACAACGCTACCATACCATAGGTGGAAGTGGTCACTTACCACCAGGTGGAGCACATGCTCGTTTGCTACTCCAATCTTATAAAAAATAAATGTGTAATTATACACGCTTTTTACTCCCATCTAGTCTCGTGTTAAATTAATAGCGCTTTCCAATCGACGTCCATCTCATCTCAAAAGGAACAAGACTTATTTTAATGGAACGTACAATGAATTCGCTCCAACCCTTCAAGTCGGGACACAAACGAGACGCTCGAACGTCGTGATGGCGATCCGGGAGAGTGACGTGACACCCCACCCCCGGTCAGTCCCCCCAGATAATAAGGGTGGGGGCCGTCAGTGTGTGCGTTTTAAAAAATATACACTCGGACGGAACGAGGTCGGGATAATTGCTTTAGTTGTAGTGGCATTGTGAAGGTGGTCTTATCTGATTCTAGATCAAAGACAAAGGAAGGGGTATCCAAAACACGGTGTTTGGCATTTAAAATCATTTATTATTTCTTTAATAATTTCACATTGGAAATTCAACACATGCTAAAAAAAAATTGGTTGTTTTTTTAGTATTTTCGACACTCAAACGAATTAATATTTACGATTTTTAAATCGAAAAAATGTTTAAGAATCGCAAAAAAACTCTCATTCGTTAATGTATAGTCTTAAATTAATAAATGATGGACTGTAGTAACAATGACGCCGACGTTCAGGGTTCATGAAATAGTGACCCTTACCTTGACAGTGAAAGGAATCCACCTAGCACTTATAGATACCTTTATGAAATTTACCAATCGGGTTTACGGAATATACCGGAATTTGACTTGCATTTTAAGAGACTTAGCAGTGGACAACGCTCCAGTAGCGAATTAACTTATTTTTTCTAAAGCAATTCCCATATAAGTACATATATTCACACAACCACCTATAACACGTCCAACTCACACAGAAGTATCAGCTTTCTGTCGCATACACATCACGTCATTTGCACAAAATGAAATAGCCTCAAAGACGGGCGACTTGCCGGACCCCACGCCCACCCCACCCCACGTAGATTGACACCGTTGCAGGTAACTCAGCATCACTAGACACTACTTGAGAATTATTTCAACGTCGGCAAAGGAATGTTTGAAGTATCAACTATGAGGGTACTTTTAAATACTACTGTAGGTATATTAATAAAGATAATGTATGAAAAAGAGAAAATAAGTAAGAAAATTTTCTAATTCTATTAGAATTTTTCAGTTGAGGTCGTGTTTCGTAAGAAAAATATACCTGACAATTGTTAGGTAGATGTCAGGGGGTTACGTGCATTTAATTTTATTTCGTAGGTACTAGAAGATAGCATTTTTGTAAAAAAAACCTTTGTACAAATGTGTACTTTATCGAGTAGTATTACCTAGAAAACTTAATTTGAATTATTTTTATTTAATTGAACGTAATATATCCGTTTGCAATAACATACCTTCTCTCCCCTTGCAAGTAAAACGTCATAAACAACATGGAAATGTACACAAACCGTCAAAGTTACTGTTATACAAATGTCAATAATCTGTCAGATGTCAAAGTCAGCAGCAAACATCAGCTACTCTCAAACGTCATGTCATTTGCAAGACGCCTCGGACCCCCGGGGGTGCGCCCCCTGTCCCCAGTCCCCCTGGCCCACTCGGCAGATTGACAACGCTGCAGCTCAGTAACTAGACAGTACTTGCAGATTATTTTGTTGTTAAAATAAATTAACAACAAAGCAAATTAAAAAGCTTGGTAAAATAAATTGAAGCCTTTTAAAAAGTTGCATAAAAGAGTACATTTTAAATTAGTATTGGTGTTTGTGATTGAATGTGAAAATATTAAGACAGTCACCATCAACATCAAAGGACAATCAAAGGACGCAAACATTAGCTATCAAATATGTCACGTCTATTGCAAGAGGGGGATTTTCCCCACCTCTCAGGTAGATGGCCATGATAGATGACTCAGTGATAAGTTATGAGAAGTCTAATCTATACTATCTATACTAATATTATAAAGCTGAAGAGTGTATTTGTTTGGTGGAAGGCTTTGATCGAAGGAATCAATAGATTCGGATTAAAAATTCAATTAACCAATAAAAACCTAATAGTAGATGATTCTGAAACCACAAATTTTCAAGAGTACGACCCAATTGTTCACTACACACAAAGACGTGAACTAAATACAAGTGCTCACGATATTCGAAAACAAGCAACAAATCTTACAAAGCCACTACCCCAGTGCTCCACTAGTCTCAACTACCGAAGACGTCAGCCGTCCACTCCCCACCCCACGCAGATGGATTGATATTGCAGAATGCAGGTGAGCGGGCGAGCCGATCTCAGAACAATAGCAATCTATAAACTTCTGTCCTAGAATTCACTCTTGCAAGTTACGAACGTATAGTGGGTACACATGAATACGTACGGTCCATTGAAAGTTAACTAAAGTGGTTAAACATGATTTAAGATAGGTCACACTCAAATTGTTTTATATTTTTAATTGATTTTTCTAAGCTGCGATACCTAAATAAGGCAATAAATTTTCAAGCATTTTACAGAAAGGCTATCATTTTCCATATTGAAATAAAAATTTGATGATTAAAATCCGAAAAACAGTGAAAATGTTTTCACGAGTGTGAACACATGAACACAAAGATACCTGGTTTATTCTCTAAATAGAAGAATAAATTTTCATGTCATTATAGACTTGAAAGAAATATTAAAAACAGGAAAAATAGCTATGTTTCGTTCAAATTTAAAATGCGACTGATCCTTCAGCTCCATTATTCACTAAAACTGTACCCGTTCGTAAAGGAAACGCGATTGACGCAAATTAATAGCCGTTCTTAACGACACTCCAAAAAACGAAACACACCATATCCCTTACTTACACCCCATAAAAACGCGACAGAGACACATGTCCCCCCTTATTATCTTCAATTAAGAGACTCTGATAATGTGCCATGACATACGTTCGACGTAACCAGAACTTGTGGGCCTATCAATGTGCCTTGCGGCACTCCTGGTAGTAATGTTAATGTTCTAACAGAAGGGGAGGAAGCAGTTCAAAAATCACTGGACGTCTCCGGGGCGCAAAGTTCAAAATGCAGGCAAAACAAGGTACTTGGAACTCTATTACGTGACAATACGAGAAATGACGAGTTAAATGATATATTGTCGCATCAGTCCCAGTGAGTGATGCATACGGGACAGTGACGAATGGCGGACCGTTACACGTGATTAGTGGATGCAGTGTTTCCGTGATCAGATGCTATAATGAGACGTGATAGACACCATCACTGAGTGATGCCATTCGTAGAGTTTGTGGATCATTTATTATAAAAAGTGTCGTGTGATATATCTGGGGAATAATATCATAATAACATTTTAAGCTTGCGCAAACTTTGATCTTATGTTTAGATTAGTTCATGTGCTAAGAGTATGGAATGGAATGTAGATGGAAGAAAATGGAAGTATATTACATCATTCATCAATTCTTATTCCAGCTTTGGAAATAAAGATTTTGGTAGTTACTGATGAGTATTATTTATGTAATAATTAGCTGAAACCTAGTTTGTTACAAATTATTAGGGAAGTAAAATACATTCTAGTGAATATAAGTAACCCAGAAAATACATCATTCAATTTAATATGTTTCTAATGTGTTTCCGTAGAAACTTCAGGATAAAATTAATATAATACCTAGGTAAGATCAAAGTCTTACCTAAGGTCATACACAGATGCGTTGCTACCCCTGAGGACTAAGGTGGAATGCCTCTTAAAAGTATGCCTTCCTTCTCACGCCTTTTAGACCGGCGTTTACCCTTCACCACAGCGCATAACACTGCTGTTACTAGGCAGAAATAGTTGTGGCGGTGGTGCTTTTGGAGTCCAACCACAAAGTTCTACCATCTTCAATTTTGATCTAATTCTAATTTAAATCGACTCAGTATTTGCAGAGTAATCATATCACAAATAAACGAATCCATTCCTTTATAATATCTCTAGATGACTATGTGCTTGCAAGAGTAATATAAAAGAAACATTATAGTATTTTAAGTCAAATGTATGGAAAAATTGCAGATCACGATACAGCCAGACTAGTAGGGGAGTAATTTGTGAGTCGATTTAGCGCAGCGCTTATTTTCGGGTATCCGCCCGAAAGAGTGAAATCGGGTAGCGACTAAAACAAATGCGATGTATTCGTTCGAGTTAGAGATGGAACAAATCGATAAAAGGCATCTCGATTATCGACAACACTGTATTTTATAGTTGACATCGATTCCAATAAGTGATTGATTATTGATGTATTATGACATATTTTTATTTGATTATAATATGATTGTGATTTTAGTTACAATGATGTTAAAATATTTTTTATGGTTAATTAAATTCAAATATGTTATTAATGTATTGTATTGCAAATGAAATGTAATGTTAAATGTATTATAAAAGTAGCAATATAATTTTGTAGTGTTTTATAAATAGTTGATATTTGCACCGATTATACTGCCGATTGTGGCAGAACATACTGGGATTATATTATATTATTACATCTCAATCTTGGACCATGTTCTAGTAAATGAAGAATTTGATTTGATTTTGAGCTGGGCGATATTTTAAACATTTGAAGTGTCCTATCACCTTTGAAGAATAGGATTAAATGAAATAGTCTAAATGAAAAGTATTTATATTACTGGATAGATACCGTGATTACTTTAAGAATATGTGTCAACATGTATCATATGAGATACACATGACAAAACATAATAGTCCACCTGGCTAAAGTCTAAATTATTGATTTTATTTTGATTACAATGATACTAGAAATTTAAAATAAGTATTTATTTGATATTTTGTTGCTCTTTTCTAATTCCTACAACAGTACTTAATTATTCAATACATTTGTGTAAACATTTTTCCAATCTGCTCATTAATAGCTATTTTATAAATAAAAAATTATCTCTTACAGTACATTATCTTATTTTAATGTGAATATATTATCATAAAATATTCTTTTATCATTCGATATATTATAGTAAAACCTTTGGTTATTTTTCCATTATGTACAAGTTCTACGATATTTATGATAATTTTATTGTCTGCAGTAAGGAATGTCCGATTAACTTGTCGTCTTATAATGGTATTTAAATTGCAATATGATTGTGATAATTATTTAATTTCCCCTTTATTTAAAGTAAATAAGTAATGCCCACTTAGTATTTATTTATATGGACATTATTCTTTAGATTTATCGTCGTAGTCTGTTCTCTTTTACGCATTGAAAAATGATATAACTTAATAACAAATTTAGTTTTGTTATTGTTGTTTGTTTTCCTTGTTTATTTTTACTTCGTGGAACTGATTGTATTGAACTATACAATTATATCCATATGTAAGTTTATATGATGTCTCAACAGTAAGAACTCAATAACTAATTAACAGAATGACCGTTGATAGAACCTTCAAGTGATCATAAAAATATAAATCTAGTTGAAGAACTTTAATTCCAAAGCGCAAGAGCAAACATAGTAACTTGTTTTATCAATGTGTATATATGAGGAAGTAAAATATGACAGGAAAATTATGATTGACAGAGCATATACAATTTTTGTATACATAGATATTATATGTTAATGATCCTGGCAATTCTTTACATGAACGTTGAATAGAGAACTCATTGGTGGCTAGTAAGGATAAGTACATATTATATTGGATAGGCATAATTAAGTTATTGTTTTAATAAATAAAAAAGTAAACTTATTAAGTAAGTGTTTACTTTTAAAGCTGATATAAGATTGTATTGGAATAGAATCTGAAATTGTAAATAGTATAACAATCGTTCAATAGACTCTGCAATTATGTCTTAACATGTTTCCTTTTTGTCCATTTTAATACAAAACCCAACCTATAAAAACCTATATTAAGATTCCCAACGGAATTAATTCTTGTAAAAAATTTGCGATACCGCAATGAGAATGGTCTAACGTGCCGATTTGCATCGCTAAAGCTCGCCCATGATAATTAGTTGAATAATCTCGCCGGTGTGAAGCGATGTAACAACAGGAAGTAACGGGATCCTGACCCTAGTATATACCAACGGATCTGTGTATGTATGACGAAGAATGATATCATTGTAGACTCCTAATGAAATTAAGACATACAGAAAAAAAGACAAATTTTGAATAAATTGGTAAAGGGTAAATTTTCTTAGAAATTTGTAACTATACCTAAAAATAATTGGAGGGTTAAGTTTGAAAGTCTCTTTTTAAGTGGGTCTACTTAAGAATCCTCTCACCAAAATACAATAACGCTTAACACTGCTGTTAAAAAATAGAAGTAGGTGTGGTACCACCGTTTTGAACACAGATTTTTTTTACCATTTATGTAAACACAAGTTATTATTACAAGTTACAATTAATATCACTTAATTGTAAATATTTTTACTGTTACAAATTGCGTTATGAAAATTAATTAAATTTATTAAAAAACAAATTGGTGTTTCATTTTTTTTAACTAGCTTGCCTGTGTCACTAAATTTTACCAGGTGATGAAACAAGTGTAGTTCAACCCAGGAATGTGTGGTTTCCGGCTAATTTATATATGACGCGACCATCTTAGTCTTCGGGAGAAGCTACGCATGTGATCGACTTCCACGATATCAAACAAACAAACAGAAATTATAAAAAAAATATTATTATTTATGTCCTGTCCTCCAAACATAATTTTTGCAAATATTTGCGATGTTCATACACGGAACTTTCATATTTGTTATACATATAAATGACGATCCAATAGGAGTCTATTTAGTTACTACAGCAGTGTGCGCATCTAAGTATGTATTTATTCAAAATATGCATAGTAGTCAGTCATAATACTAATAATTATTACACACTAAGATCTTTTAGCGCATAGTACGGGATATTACTCACTTAACCTCGGCGACTAACTACCCGTTAACTAACAGATACCTGTTTAACCTGTGTACCTGATTAAGGAGATCTTCCTGTGTCCTAGTTAGACTACAGTTAAGTAGGGAATACAGTCTAGCCATAAGTTATGGCCGGGTCATACACGTTTGCAAATTAGTACCTATACTCAATTAGTAAACGTCGTTAAACTATAGATTCTGCTAGTAATGACGACCCGTGAGGGGAACGGTCACCATACCGGTTTGACACAGTGGGTGTCGGGGTCGATCCCCGGCCGGACAGACATCTGAATGAAGAATTTACATTTCTGTTCAGGGTGTTTGT
>DWPF01000721.1:0-10253 GCA_018251575.1 Cecropterus bathyllus | reverse complement strand
TGTGTGTACTCAGACCCTAATGTCTCAAAAACTGACTCTAGAGTGTCAGAAAACTCGATGGAGGGAGGACAGTACACAACGCCTAGAACTGCCCTTGTACCCGAAACATCTATTTCCAGAAACAGATACTCAGGGGAGGCAGTGTACCGAGACGGTGAAGTTGAAATAACTCTGAACTTCAAGGAACTTCGTAAGTAGATCGCTACACCGCCACCCCCTTTCTCAGTTCGGTCATTCCGAATCAGCACGAAGCCAGGAAGTGGAAATAGGGTTGAGTCTAACGAGGGTTTTAACCAGGTTTCCGAGATTAAAATAGCATGCAGATTATGAACATTAAAAGAAGCCTCAAGTTCAGAATAATGACTTGGGATACTCTGCGCGTTAATGTGACATATATTAAGATAAGAGCCTGAAGAGGAGAATACCCTGGTCAAATTATAATTCAAGCTAGCGTCCGAAGAGCTACAGCAAGTAGTAAAGGAATCAGAAGAATCACAAGAGTCGCTGAATGGAACATAAATATCATTATCTAACATAATATTACAAAAATAAATAAAATATATACTAATAAGACAATTTATGCAATCTAAATTGAGCAATAAATTAATTTAATTTAATTTTTTTTATTTATTATTTATATATTAATTTATTTTTTTCATATTATCACTATAGTATTTCGACAGACTTAAATATCAGGTACAATCACTGTGGTTAGACCGGGGAGATACCATCGTTACACCTGTTTCTAACGTGAAGCAGTTCTTGTGTTTCGGTGGAAGGGTGTGGTTGCCGGCTCACTTTCATATGAGGCGACCAATTTAGTTCTCGGGACCTAGACCTCTAGACCTCGGGAGTAACAACGCATCTGTGATCGACTTTAGATAGAACCTCTGTTCTATATGAAGTTGCTTACGGATGTCCAGTGACCACTTACTTCTTCCTTACTTACTAACCTCTCTCTCTTACCATCAGGTGCACTTCATGCACGATTGCCGCTTTAATCTTATAAAAAAAAAAACAATAAGGCGACCATCTTAAGCTGGAGGAGTGGCAACAAAGCTTCAAATGGAAATCCTCATTTACATTGAGTTGGGTACGCATGTCCATGGCCAGTGAATACTTACTATCACGTAGATAGCGTGCGTACGTTTGAGTACAAAATGAAATCTCATATTTCAACTTAATCAATATTAATAATAATAATTTATTTCGGATAGCAATCCATACTTTTTGTTAGTTGAAGGTTAGTAACAATGTGTGGCCTATGAAACTATGTTAGTATTGTTAGTAAATATACATTTTCTTAGCAAAATTAAAACAAATGTCGTATTACCATAAATTATACAATACTATGCCTAGTAATATATGTACACCAATAGATGTGTAAATGGAGATGTGAATGAGTAAAAAAATAACAATTATTGTGAATAATGGCTAGTGATCAATATATTTTAATATCATACCTTGCCATGCCTGAATCCGAGAAAAAGAGTATTCCCATGTTCCAATGCACATGTAATATCCGCATATAACAAGGTCAAATGGTTATTAGAATGACTGTCGATACTCTTTGTTAATCCCTCTTTATCTTTATTTTGGACTGAAAATATACACATCTTTTTTAAAGAAATGTCTGTTTCAAAAGTAAGCATTCATAATATATTAAGAATATATTCAAAGGTGGTAGAACCACCCTTATAGTTCGACTTCATAGGCACCACCGCCATACCTATTTCTGCCTAATAACAGCGTATTAAGCTATGCTGTGTTCTGCTCTGAAGGACATGGGAAGGGAGCCATAGTTATGCAAGACGATCCAACTAACTCCTAAGTGGTAACAACGCATCTGTGGACCAACCATCAGGTGGACTACATACTCTTTTGCTAATTCTATATTATAAAATAGTAATAATAATAAATAAATAATAGAGATGCGCCGAATATTCGGTTGGTATTCGGTATACGGCATCTTTTTCACTATTTCGAGTATTTCTGTTTTCTTGGTTACACTACACGATATAGAACTAGACAAAACTTCGTATGTAAGATTTATGTTATATCATAAGTATAATATAAAGAATTTGTTGAATAAAGCTAATAAAATAAAGCATTTAAACTTCATATGAACATTTTTTACCTCCAATCAATATTTATTTTTAAACTTTAAATCAACATTTGTTTTAAATATCAATCAACTCCACATTTCTTTTTAAAATTTATATTTACATTTATTTTTAAACCTCAAATAAACATTTAAACCTATAAACAACACACCGAATAATTTGGCCCAATATTCGGTTCGGTAAAGGTTAAACCGAATAATATTCGCTATTCGGTTATTCGTTGAAACAACTATTCGGCGCATCCCTAATAAAAATATATCTTCTTCATTGACATACCTCCATACACAACACTACACTTATGAAACATTGTCAAGAATGTTTCAGGTGGGTTTGGACTCATATTTCTCGTTGGGTCAGGCACTTTCAATGTGCAAAATCCTTTAAGATGTAAATCACCATGTTTATAACGAAATACCTGTCCATTTTTTACAAAAAGGTACATGTCGTCTTTATAAACAAACATAGCAGTCAGGAGACGAGAGTCGTTATAATACCTGCCCAGGTTGCGGCTCTTGAAGCAGTCAGGCCGACATTCAAAAAACATTGCACAGTTTCTATCATTTATTAGGTGACATTTATTTTCTTGAATGCTGCAAATAAAATATTATTTTCTCTTAATTAATAACATCGTGATTTTAATAATTATTATAAGCAAACAAAAACAAATAGTTACGTGTAAATTTTGCATCCCACAGAATGATAATATTGATCATGTCTTTTACTATAAATCAACATATTTATCTTTCCTTCTTTTAGAGTAATGTTTGCTACCAAGAAATCAGTTTCTTGATAGTCGTAGACTGAAAATGAAATAGAAAATATGATGAGGGTTATAGTTAGGGGATAGAGGGACTTTATTATTATATCAATTAACCCCTAACTACACTGGTGAAGACAGATTTAATAGATTTCATAGCTCTATCTTGCGTGAAGCAGTTCTTGCGCTTCGATAGAAGTGTGTAGGCGGCTCATATATGAGGCGACCATCTTAGTCCTCGATCGACTTCAGGTGGGACCCCTGTCTTATATGAAGTTGCTTACAAATGTCCATGGGCGGCAGTACGCACTTACCATCAGGTGAACTGCATTACGCCCTTAGTACGAGTTTATTCTGTTTCTTTAAAACAAGCCTTATTAATGTTTTCACCCGCCATTTTAAAATACATTGCAAGGTATACCCGAAAACAAGTGTAGCTACTTTGCGATGTATGAACAAAACGCAAAAACAAACCTTTGGGTTTCTCAAACTTATTGTACCACGTACCCCTACTAGATTTCAAGTGCACAGCGAACCCCTTAAAACTGAAATTGATAGGCATTTCCTTGAAACAATACAAAAAGCAATAGATACATATGGGAACGTACCCAAATAACGTGACCATTTCTGGTGGGGAGGGGGTCCTTAAAATACCACAGTTGTTCACAGGGAGCGGGGTGGGGCTTAGGTTTTCGTCACGTGGCCAACTATGATTTTTTCTCAAAATATTTACGTATTTATTATACATTATTATAATTATTCTTAAATTCAATAGGTTACCGAAAAAAACATGGTTTAAAATGTCACTCTTTTTACTCGTTATACTTTTTTAAAAACTTGCTAGAAGCAGACTAGATTAAAGGCAAGAGTTACATCATGGTTCTAAATGATTTGCCGAGCTGTTCAAATAAATGGCTGAATTTAATTAAATCATTTATTCAGGAAGTTAGTTGAACGAAGCCATTTCGTTAAGAGGCTAGTCTTTTAATTAAACGGCTAATTAAGCTTCTTTACATAGTATGTCATAACATATATATATACTTACATGCTCCTTTATATTCCTTAAGAATTTTACCATCCTCTATGGTGAAATATTTAACAGCATGATTGGAAACCACTATTAAGTTGTCTAAAAAATAATAAAATAATGTATTATTAAAAACTACAAAGAATGATTCAATTTGATATCAATTAAAAGGCTTTATCATTATTGTTAAATTAAAGGCTTTATCACATTTCAAATAATCATTAAGTCAAATTGGATATGGGCCTCGCAGAGGAGAACTAACTATTTTTCATCACCATCTGAATGTATTTCCTAAGTCTGCCCCTAAAACAACAGAAAGAAGGCGAGAAGCTATTATGAAATAATTAACACACAGAAATAGCTTATTTAAAAGGGGGAGGTACCACCGCCTCACCCATTTCTAATGTGAAACTGTATTTGCGTTTTATTGGAAGGGTCGGGTTATTGGGTCCTTTTCCTATGAGGCGACCATCTTAATCCTTGGGAGTAACATTGCATCTGTGACAGACTTCAGATAGAATCCCTATTTTAATATATGATGTTGCTTACAATCTGTTCATGGGCGGCAGTGACCACTTACCATCAGATGGACTACATGCTTGTTTGCTACTTTAATCTTATTAAAAAAAGCACAATGGAAGTGTTACAAAGTTCGTTTAGTTAAACTTACGTGACTATAAATCTTAACTGATCTTACACTTATAAACATGTATATTTCGAACGTGCTGCAAATTATAAACATGTTTTAGCTTCACCGCTGCCTTGTTCATACAGAACCACATACGAGAGTTCAGATAAAGATCTCTGTTGGACAGGAGACTTTTCTGCCTAAATGATATTCCTCTGTTATGCATATTATTCTTCACCAGCAATGTCCATTTGTCAAAGTTCTACAATGAATTGATTAGTTGTAAATTACAGACAATTAGTAACAAATGAATTTAAACATATTCACAAAAAAGCTAATTAATATAGTAATTACCTTTACCTTTTTGTACCTCTCTGATTCAGGTACTTATTTAGTACCTCAATCAGAGAGGTACAAAAAGGTACATAGGATTGTACATAAATATTTATTAATACCAATTTTGAAGGTGAGTCAACCCTGTGTATGAGACTATGGTGTCTCCATAATCTACACCCTGTCAATTTCAGCCTAATAGCAGCAGTTTAAAGTGCTGCTATATTCTGGTTGGAAGAGTAAGTGTGACACATCTACCGAGGCTTTCGATCCTAGTTCACTCATTATTTCCACCAATGGCACGAGCCACTGTCGGAAGCGAGAGGTCGGTTCCTAATATACACAGCTGAGCACATGGTCCCTCGTAGCTTCGCGATGTGTCGTTACACAGTCGCCAGCGCCCTCCCGCCTCACCGCTCCCGCCAACATAAATGCGCGCGTGGTATTTGACCATTATTTTGTTGCATAGTTATTTTAAAACTACGATAACTCCTTACATATTCGTTGAAATCAAATGCTCTCAAAGGCAATTTTGTTTAAAATTAAGTGACTGTGATTAATTAATTATTTGGATGAGGATTAATATCATGTTTATTAAAAAAAAAACACCTTAAAACTAACGTCTTAAAACTACTTTTTTTTAAATATTATTCATGGTGTTTTAAAAATATTAAACATACGATTACTTATTTAAGTTTTGATTCAACGCGCCGAACATGGCGCCGATCACAACATGAGGACTCCCGAATATAGTTTCGCGGTTTGCCGCCGAAACTAAAGCGAAACCCCTTTTTTTGCCAAATCTCTACCGAAACCGAATTTTCGGTCGGAGACTGCTAATTTTATTTTAATGACCAAACTTTATAAGTTTGGTCATTCTAATTAAATTAACTATCCATTAAATCTATTAAATAATTGTTTTTATTTTTTTAATTAATAACCTTACTTTACTTTTTATTTAGTGTTTGAAGAATAATTTTTAGCAGAAGCCTATAAATATTATTGGCATGTCCCAAAAAATCAGTAAACAATACTGAACCCAAGGAACCCTGAACCAACTTCACATCTTCTCCAAATGTTAACCAATATGTAAATCACCTAACTCATACTCAGCGATACTACCAATTTTGCAATTATGGTATGCAAAAAACATGATCTTTTAAAATTACTCAAGACTAATATGATGCCAAATATTATGAGAAAATCTTTAACATTCTCATGAATAATATGATTTATGGAAATACTAATTTCTAAAATTATATTTTCTTTAATTTTTAATAACAAGATGAAACTAAATATATGATAGTTTAATATTTTGATTAGGTATTTGTAAATTATTATACAAATAATGCAAATTGAAATGAGCAAGTACCTACAAGCAATATTTATGGTTCTGTGATAAAAGAAGTCTAATTAAAATACAAATACTTCTAAGATTATTGAGCACAGATATACTTAGCACTTTACTATTCCAAACGTTAAACTCGTTAATGCTACTTATTAAAACTTCAATATTGTAATGAAGTGATTGTTTTATTATCTACTATGACATAATAATATATATTTATTTTTATGTTAGTGCCCCAACAACACAATTGAGGGTGTTGCATATTTCAAAATTAGTATTAGGAGAACAATATTCTTGAATATTTTGTTTGTCATTTAAAAGTTAAAGGCTTAGGCAATATGAATTGTTCATAAACTTATGACTAGGTTATGACCTTTTTATATTACCTAAATCAAGAAGATTAGTAACTTTATAAAATGTCTATATTTCAAATGCCTCTCCTAAAAATTTATTTTTGCATAAGTGACAGTGTTGCACCGGGGTATGCAATATGTTGGTATAGGAATCTTATTAGGAAAGTATTTTAAAAGTACTTGACTTCATAAATCTTATAAAATTTGGAATACTGATAAAGTAATTGACTGTAAAACTGACTAAAATTGACTTCAAAACATGGCTTTTAATATATGTATGTATAAAAAACTCTTACCTGACCACAATAGTCTGCAATGGTTCTCCACATCTTATTTACACGAGTACATGTTAATAAATCTTTTGGATCCAAATGTTTGAAAATTGTAATGAGTATTTCCTTTGGACATAAATCCCAAGAGCAATCTTTATTTGAATCGTCGATTTCCATTTCCATGATTAATTTTAAAACATTGACACTGGCTATTATTTATACACTTTTCCGTATGCTGTGTAAAATATAGCTAAATTAAAAGGTAAAATATTTTGAATTACGAAGAAGATTATTTGTACGAGGTTTTTGCAAAAGGCGCACAATACCTGTTTGACAGCATTATCTAGAGGGCCCTCGAGATTCCTTTGGATTTTCTTAAAATATTTTCCTCATATTCCGTATGGATAAAAAACCAGATACTTTGATTTATGTGCTATAATATTACCATAACTACAAAAACCCGCAAAGATGTTTTTCCTTGTTTTCAATGAAAGTTTAATTATTTAGTACTCACAATTCACGATTAGGTATAGAAGAAGTACACAAATTATTGCGATGCAAATAATATATTTATTCCCCGTATTTTCTTTCAATTTTTTGCTTTATTTAATATCACTTAATGATTGTTTACAAAATACAAATTCAATAGAGATGCTCGATTATGAGATATACAAATAGAATCATTCGATTATGAACATGTTTCGAGATAATGTCGATCATTAATGCTATGCTATGCTATATTTTATGCTATTCTATTCAAATATGTAAGTAAAAGAATTGATAACTGTCATTCAATCAAGCCAGAACGGTGGCCATGGTGGTGGTGGTATTGGCAGGTATGATGGTGGTGGTAGTTTCTTTTTGTTCTCAAGGAGAAACCTTCAAAAGGTACTTGACGCCGTGGGAGTGACGTCTGTTTATGTTCCGGCTATTAGCATTAGCATACGCATATCGCACCACTAAAAGTGGCCGCTTTTGAATTAGCAATAAATGCGATTGTCAATCAATGTAAAGATCGATTTTAAGTCGATGCCATGCCACGTGAAACATACTAAACTTTGAAAACATAATATTTTATGCTTTCTATGTTGACAAAAATGTAAGAACTATATAGTTCTAAATGTATATACATCATTAAGCCTTCTTCTTTAGAAAACTTGTTAGTTAACCAATTTTGCACTAAACTATAAAAGAAACTAAAGCCAAAAATAAATTTATAGCTATATCATGACATGAGAAAAGCTCAAAGTTAGGATTTTGATCTCATTTTATGTAGTTTCAAGGAAACGGAAAAGGAAGGTTAAACAATCGTAATTATGACTTTTTAAAATCATATGCAATATAGACGACAAAGTATCTATTATATAGTATCTAATTATTACTAACAATAAGATCATATTATATAGTAGCGGTATCCGTACAGACTCATAATTTTCATTAAGTTTTACACCTAACTTTTTCAATAGAGTGTATGTCTCTCTTCAACACATTGAAACATGCATCATTGACAAGAGAAGTCCGATATTAGCTGACACTTCAACTTGTTGCTATTACTCCATGCTCATTATTTTTACAGCGAAAAGGTTCAGTTGGTAAAAGTATAAAGACTTATTTGCTTTACTTTTATAGTAATTAATAAGGGATAATTTAAATTTTTTGTTAACTTTGCAATATTTAATAAACAGTTGGTTAACTTGATTGTCATGATTATTAATGTCTAATACGGCTATCTAACTGTCAAGTTTGAAGTTTGTTAAAGTCAAACAGTAAAATAATATTAAAGTCAATAACTTGTTTACTATTTTATGATAAAAATACTAAAGTTTTTATTTACTGTTTAATTACATAACTTTAAGTGAATGTAGTATATTTTTATACATGAAACAAAAATAGCTACACAAACTTTGTAAACATGGTAAGCCTATAACTATTGTTTTCTAGATTTTATAACCTTGTTAGAATAACGAGTCCACTTATTATTTATTAATAATTTTACTTTACTGAAATATTAATAACTTTACATAAATGTATTAGAAGTTATTAACATAACTAAATCATTTATCAACTGTTGGCTGTGAATATAAGGTTTTTGGTTGCTATTACGGTTCTCTTTTATCTTCTGTACGACTTGGAAATGTAGGTAGGACTATTAGAGATGTTACTGACAACGTGCATTTTTCGGTTCAAATGAAAAAGGTTCTAAGGTATATTTAATCAAAATATCATATTTATGGACATCTGTTGTCAAAACTAAAAACTTTTCTGAGGCCAGTCACATATATGTTGGTACCATTAGAACTGAAGTTAGTAGATACGAAGAGATGAAATATATAGTTGAACAACGTTGGGTTCTTATAACTTTATTTTAATTTTTGGACAAAAATAATAATAGATACCAAAGATACCAAATACCTATAGATACCAAAATAATAAATTTTGTAAATTTGTGTTGTTGTTTTATAGTAAGTTATACTAGCCACTACTTATTTTGTTATAGTATTACCAATCGAAATGAAGTATGATGCTTATTTTAAGAGGATTTATTTACAAGAATAGTTCAGATAGGAAACCAAACTGACTTTGTTGAGCTATAATGTATAAGCCAGTGTTTCCAGATCGTGATATAATATTACAGGGTTTTCTACTAAAAATACTGTATTTTGTACAAAATTACAGTAAATGACAACTTTCTGTGCAATTTGATGACCAGAAACAATGTAATTCTTCAAATTTTAAAATAAGATTTTACTATATACTGTAATGAATCACAGTGGCATAGCTGGGTAACCAAAGGTCCTGGGGCAATACATAAACTAGGTACAAATAAACAATGAACTATCTGCTTTATATTCTGAATGTGGAAGAGTTTGCACTAGTTCAAATTATAGTTTGTACATCAGAGTCCGAGATACCCCCTTAGCTTAGGGGCTCCGGTCAGGTGAACTGCATGCTCATTTGCGACTTCAGTCTGATAAAAAATAAAATTATGTTACATTGTTGTTACATTACTTTACATTATATTATACATTACATTATAACGCTTTTTGAATTTGCATGTTTGTGCACTCAATATATTTTTAAAAATAAATAACATTAACATTTTGTATAAATTTACAGGCTCGAAATGCAGAGAAAGCTATGTAAGTAATAAAGTAAAAAATAGTCTTATTACAATTAAATTTCAATAACAGTTAGGCAGCCATCTTATACTCAGAACAGGCAATATATCTGTGATTGACTTCAAGTTGAACCTTTGTTCTGTGTCAAATTGGTTACAGATGTCCAAGGGTAGTAGTGACCATTTACCATCAGATGCACTTCATGCTTGTTCCCTACTTAAATTTTATAAAATCCATCCATCCATCCATCAGCCTTTTAAGGTCCACTGCTGGACATAGGCCTCCCCTAAACT
>DWPF01000720.1:0-10254 GCA_018251575.1 Cecropterus bathyllus | reverse complement strand
CACCTTGTATATCCATTAGATTTCTTAATAATGGTCTGAGAACGATTGTGAACTCTATTAAACAGCAACTGGCCAGATTGGTGGCCTTTTAAAAATGCATCTCATAATTGATCAATATTGCATTCGATTAGCCGGCAGACAGAGTAGGCTGATTTTAGGGGAGGCAAAATGCCGTAGAATGTGAGGGTCAGAGGGCTCCATGACCCTCGTGTGTCACGTCTTGGGGGCGGCAGATTATTTAGATTTGGCGACCATTTTTTTTATCGCAGACTTAAATTCCTATACGAGTGGCGACAAATTCAATTTCAGACAAGCCACTGAAAAGTCTAGCCTACTGATGGCAAATGTGTAAATCCGGCACTGCAACATTGTGTCATCTATCTAATCTTTAGCTATGATCGATGTTATTTACCATAGACTATTACTTTTGATTGTTACCTTTACTGCGCTTAAAGGATTTAATATGTATCAAGAAAATAAATAAATAGAGCAAGATAGGAAATGACTTAATTTATTTAAATATACAGACTACACCTATATCTACATTTCCGATAAAATTAGGACTGATAAGAGGACAAAAATTGGTGTAATGTTATATTTAAAATATCCTTAGATATAACTTGGATATGAACACTGTGAACATCATTTTAACGTATCATCTATATTTCTTACTCAAATACGTAAAGAGTGAAATAATTAGTATGAGAGAGTAAAGTAAGTTCATGCGAGATGTTCTATTTCCAGTTTAATTACTACTTTAGGAACATTCTGGAAAATGCTCTAAATAATTGTTCATACACTCATTATTTGACACAAATTACGTTTATGTCCTATCACAGAGGGCCGTTTTCATACCACTGTAGCTACACTTTTAATTTTGGTTGATACCAAAGTGATGGAATTCTATCTTTTAACCGAAAGAGCGTTAACGTAAAAAATAAACTTATAATTCTGCTAGTAAAGAAGAGGAATGAAATGAGTGAATGTTTTAAACTAAACCGTTCACTTGTATGGAAAGTATTATGAGGAGTTTGTTTGAGATCTAGGTATTCATAAAGTTCACATGAAGATGGTTAAACGATCAAATGGTCATGGCCTAAATGAAACCTCACGTTTAGAAGTGAACATACTATTGTTGTTTATGATGATATTAAAGTAATTACATTTTATTAATTTACAGATAATCGCCGGTTTAATGATCGTCCTAGGGATGTCGGTATATACCTACTACCACAGTTTTTCGTTCTTCTATGACAGAGCAGTAAGCGGTAGATTCTTTACGCCATCTATCCTATGCATCCTCATAGGAATGGCGCTCATGATAGTCACTATGTTTGGGTTCTTCGGCAGTTTGAAGCAGAGTACGTGCATGGTTAATTCGGTAAGAAATGAAGAATTATATATAAATGAATCATATAATATGTACCTAAATGAAGAATTAGGACTAGCCCAAGTTATATCATTCATTACAATGATATGGAAACTGCGCTTAACTCGTACATTCGTCGAGCATAACATTAGAATCATTGTGTTTATGTATGTGACGATGCAATGAAGACAAAGCTATATACCTAATAATACGATATTGACATTAAATGCATTCCCAGCAAACTAGCGTGAAGTAGATAGGCAAATGCTAAAAGTGCTTTAAAAAACATTATAAATATTGGACAGGATTTTGCAGATTTTTATAGATAGGTACATTAACCTTTAATTTGTTTCGGAAAGTACGCAGTAATACTGTCGGTGATCCTCATCGCGAAGCTGTTGGTGGTAATCTTGGCATTCACGATGAACGCCGAAAGGATAATGTATTTAATCTACATCCCGGTACAAGATTACGCTACAGATCGCGAGATTCAGGTCGAAATGGACCGTTTGCAAACTACAGTAAGTGGATTTACAGTTCTCCTAAATGTGAGAATCGTATTCTGTAAATAATTCAGTTATAATGATTTTGCTAGACTTAAGGGCAAATCTGTACCTACTTGATTCAATCTCAAGAAAACCTTTATATGAAAAACTTTAGTTCTATTTTATTTTGAAATAAAATTATCACATTTGATTTGTACAACTCGTCGTCAATCATTTACACTTTAATTTATTGTAACAATAATATTTTTTATATTACACCCATAGCTCAGTTGCTGCGGCAGCGAGTCTTTCAAAGACTACGCCGAAATGGATTTCAACAGCAACCATTCCACTGTGATGGTTACAACTGAGATTGAAGGACTGTTGTACGTTACGATTGTTCCTGAGACCTGTTGCCTCTCCAACAGCGATGAGTTTTGCACCCGAGTCAAGGGCACCGGCTGTAAGGAAGCGCTGGTCAGCTTGGTCGTGCAAAATGCTGTTGTGCTAGGCGTATTGGGCGTTTCAGTTATGTTTATACAAGTAAGTTGCTAGATACTTAAATGAAGTGCCAGTTCAATTCCTTGTGAATTAATCGTATTTAACAAATGTAAAAACGTATTGAGAAGGTGGTGGTGGCTCTTTGTGGTTCGACTCCGGAGGCACCACCGCCACATCTATTTCTGCCTAATAACAGCAGTGTTTCTCAGCAGTGTGTTTTGATCTGAAGGATGTGGTAAGGAAGATATACTTTTCCGAGGCATTCCATCTTAGTCCTCAGGTGTAGCAACGCATCTGTGGTTAACCTTAGGTGAGACTTTTATCTTACCTATTTGATTACAGATGTCCATGGCTGACAGTAGCTACTTACCATCAGGTGGGCAGCATGCTCGTTTGCTACTTCCATATAATACATTTAAGAAATGACATCTTAGTCAAGTTGGTGTTTAACAAGTTATTTAAGTTTTCATAGACCACACTAATTGTTTTGAAATCACGATAAGGAAGTATAATAGCCATTTACATTTTCAGCTGTTGGGCATCATATTCTCAGTGCTCCTTGCCCGCTGCATCCGAAAAGTAAAAAGCGAAAGGGCGCTCATATCTTGGAAGATCAAGGAGCAGATGATCTTGGCTCGCCAGAACGAGGAGTCCCAGAGGAACAGCGACAGTGTGTACATCGCGCATCCTGAATCCAGTATTGCGTAATTTTTCGAGCGACTCAGGATATTTGAAAATTAAATAATAATCACGTTTCTACAATATTGTTTCAGTTTTCTTATGGATACTAATAGCCTATGATTCAACTATAACATTTTTACATCAAACTTTTTGTTAATGAAAATACATTTTTATACCATAATTATTTTCATACTATCTATTTCTTATTTATTAAAAGATACATTCAAATTGCGCAGTTAGATTTCGTATTATAAACGAAATAGTTCTTCATAGGGTTAAGTTAGGAAATAATTCATATAAACATATATATACCCTTCATTAGCTAATAGGAGATAGGAACCTTGAAAATGTGTTTCATCATTGAAATACATATATATCTATATGATTAAAAAAACATTTTTAATTCATATAGCCCATAATATAATCATTATTACCTGTTTGCCTCTGCACACTTTACCATAATAAATGTATATGTTACAGCAATTAATTTGATTGGATATGCTGTTTTGTAATTATATGTGACTTAAGCCATATAAGTTACTTACATTTTAAGTATATTGTATTAAAATATTATTGTCATATAATTTTTATCTTGTATAATATATTTAGATAATTAAAACTTGTCTTTTATTTCTTTTTGACGCCTTAATGTACAGAATTCGAATTGACAAATTTATTTGGATAAATAAAGACTCAATTTTAATTTATTTAAGAGTTGAATTCATAGCATCATATCATTGATTCACAGGAAATTTATCTTATTAGAAAAGTTCATGATTCGGACCATTCTTTACAATGTAGTAGTAATAGTAGCAATAGTAAATAAATGGATTAAAAACTTACAAATTACTTAAGTTAAATATGCCTGAAAGTGTTTAAATAGATTTTTTCTAAAGTAACAGAAATAAAGACTATCAATAGAACACTAATTGTTATAGTTATATAATAGAAATGGGTTGAAGAAGAACTATATACATAATTCACCATACAGTTTATTTTAACTACAAGAAATCAAAATTGTGTATGAAATCAAAATAAAACATAATAATATCATTGTAATAATTACCAACGAAGAATTTTCCTTTCCACTTAAATGGCTCGTTGTTGATCGAAATCTCGAATCTAGCGTAGCCATTGTGCCAAAATCTAGGCTGCACACAAATAGCCCTATTTACATCTACCACGGCTCCGACGACAGCCTCAGTGTCGAATCTACAGGTAATCCGGTCGTTAGGGTTGAAGCAGGGACCGGTGATGTTGACAATTGTACCTCCTAACATGTTACCACTTTCTGGTGCGAACATGAGTGGAAGGTTTGCGCCGTCTGAAAATTGGTATTAAAGATTAATTAAATTGAGACGTGGATCAGAAAAAACCAATCAGTGATATTGACCTTTTCTTAATTTTACATAAAAGAGAAAATAATATTTATGTGAAACGGCGTAGTTTAGATCACAAAGAAAAACTTTATCTTCATGTAAGATATTGTTATCAGAGCCTTGTCAATTTCAAATACAAGTATAACATTATTGGTATATTATTTACCCATGTAAAATGGAACTACACGTAATGATTATTATTTACGCATGTTACATTTTAGTTGAACGCACATGTACATGACGTTACATATAATTGTATTATGACATCTCACAAAAAAAATACTCATTTATTTATTGATAGAATTGTAAATTTCAATCATGAATCGCACGAAACAATAACCAACGTCTAGAAAACAGGGTCACTAAAATATTACCCGTGTTTCTGATCCACTATTTTTTTTTGTCCAAACACCAAAAAAATCTGAACATTATTAAATCGTTATATTTCAAATTCGTTAACTATAACATGTTATAGATAAGTTACATAAATAATTAATATCTTACCGATATCCTTGTTACAAGTGCCCATTAATATATTTTCATCTATTCTGAATATGTGTCTTCCCGGAAACCCGTTCGCCCATCCTCTTCCCGTCAAATCTCTGAGAACTGAAGCTTGAGAGTACGGTTTGTACTCATAGCTTCTTGTGGCGTTACCAGCATTGAAACCAATCTGAAATATTGCATACGTATAATTCACCCAATTTAGAAATAACTAAATAATAAACCCTTACTCTTAAATCTCTCCTATTAGATTCACAGCTTTGCGTTGCGCTGATACGAAAATTCAAAAATTCCAGATGTTTTTTAGACTAATATTATCGCCGAATTGATACATTTTAATATTTAACGTGTACTCACGAAATGCGTTTTGATTTTGATTTTGATTCTTTCTTGCCGTTATTTCGACCCAGTTACATTGATTGTGGTCACGGTAATACACTGACTAGGAAATTTAGACCATCTTAGGTATAAGGTAAAAGAATTTAAAGAAGGTATAAGGTAAAATCCGCATATCGTGAGCTACATAGCAAAATTCCAAATGCGAAATAACTTTATATTGTTCTTTAGAGAACAAGTAAACAAAGACAAACAAGGAGAAACAAAAAGAAAGAAACGAAAACAAAGAACAAACATTCTGGATGTTTATCTTCTGGTCGCTATTTATTTTTACTGTTTAAGATAACTTGAGAGTATTTTAAACAACTTACATAAGCAGGTACACCTCCTTCGCCTGTCGTTGTATCACCACCAGCTTCAGTATGGGAGCTCCAGTTTATTTCGAGGTAATTGAAAATCGCGTATGTGAATACTTCATCAGTTGCTAACACCATTTGGAAGGTGTTTGTCTAAAACAGGAATCAATTTATAAATAGAGTTCGTGAAAATTGATTAGTGCTACTATTAATATTACAGGGATCTTTAAGAATGTGAACCTTCTATTATCAAAAAATGCATTTTTTGTACAGTAATACTCTGAACTAGGTGAAATTGAATAATAATCGCGTAAGTTTAATTCGCGTAGTTCGGGATATAATTTCGCATTTAAATACATTTAAGTAATTATAGAAGATATAACAGCAAGACTAAAAATGATTGTTGATAGCTAAGATGCTTCTATGCAAATCGCCAACTGAAGTAATTTTGATGCAGAGGGCTCCAGAAAATGCAAGAAAATAGTTGACAACTCTAAATTTTTTTGTCTTTCGCAAAATCATTGCCTAATAACATCCTATTTTTTATTCTTTTTTGTAGAAGGAATGCGCCATTTATTGTACTCTATAATTTCTAAAATTTCTAAATTTAAAATTTGTTTTGTCGGACTAGCGTAATCGAGGTATCACTGTATTTGAAATGTGTTCAGTTAATTCGTAGTAATAATAAAAAAACTCACCACAAATAAAGAGTTGTCGATACCACCAGCGAAGGACATGTTCTTCCATGTTATCGTGATCACATGTTTAGGGAAGAAAGTCTCAGAACCGATAACACCCTCACGTATGTCCCAAGTAATTCGTTCTCGCATTTCGACACCTAGTTGGTCGGTACGCGTCTGAAAATGTTTACAGGTTCGTAAAAAATAGAGCGACGAAGAACCTTAACGAAGTACAACAATAAAATTAACTTCATTGAAGGTTCTCGCAGAATTCAAAAATTAAAACCGCTGACTTAAGTAACCAAAGAAAAAATATGTTTTTTATTGTTTCTTCAAATTATACAGGCGCCATATTTGAAGGTTGATGGGCTGATACTTGTGTCAAATACGTGCCAAATATTGGTATCCACCCATCCCTCAATCAGCCTTTCGAGGTCCACTGCTGGACATGGGCCTCCCCTAAATAGTGCCACTTCAACCTGTCCTGTGCCTTCTGAATCCAACGGTTTCCCGCTGTCTTCTTCAGGTCATCGATCCACCTGATCGGGGGGCGACTTGTGCTCCTTTTGGCTAAACGTGGTCGCCACTCGAGGACCTTTAATATTGGTATATTTGACACAGATATTCCTCATTATGCTTAAGAATTGTAAAAATAAATTGTAAAAATAAAAATGATTATGAAACAACCTTATTTCCATGACACATACAATATTATTTGTTATTCGCAGCGGCAAAAGTAGTTTTAAGCTTAGATTAACCTTAGTGTAGCATCATCTGTAGCAATACAGTATATATGTATATACCTGTAAGTCTCTGTCCATTCTAAAGTAGACACCAGGCCTTCTCTGATCAGGATCCTCAGGCCTTTGACTTCCAATACGACATTTGCTGAAGAAAATTCCAATAAAAGACGGGTCATTGACATTTGGCCAGTCCCTTACAGGGAAGGAAAGCGGATACGTATAGTGGTCTGGGGGATCACTGAAGTAGATGTAGCCGTTCATGGAGAGCTGAAAACATATAAAGTAAATTAAAGCTGATTTCTTTCATGATCGCAAAGAATGGTAAAGCATTAAAAAATATGAATGCCAACCAAAGTTTGGAAATATGTGTTACAGTAAATCAATCAGGCTTAGATTTTGTCGCTATGACAATCTATAGGTATGATATAACTAAAAGCAAATTCTAAACTATTTTCAGAATTAAATACAGTAATAACTATACACTATAAAAATCATATTTTTGTACCGTACCCTCGTATAATTGAACCTAAATCCAAAGAAGGGTAGTTGGAAGTTGAAGTTCTTATGGATCTGAGGCGTGGATGTGTGAATGTCTCTCTGGTAATCACCGATATTCTCGTTTCCACCTTGATCATAGAACCAGTACATGAAGTTGCCACGGATCTGAGCAAGCCTTTGTGGCGTAATGACATAAGGCTGGCCATTATTCTGGTAGAACGTAGGTGGAAGTACGCGACCATCGATGTGAGCTGAAATATAACATTTTTCATAGATGACTTGAGCTAATTGTGTCAAAATAAAGATCTTTAAAATTATTTTAAAAGCTTTTTATTAAAACAAGTATGTAATCCTCCCGATGGTAAGTGTCAACTGCCGTAAAAATAAACATTTTTAATCAGCCACAGATGTTTCTGCTGTTGATACCTTTGAAGACTAAGTAGGAACCGCTTGTATTATATCTCTTCTGCCCTCGTATTTGAAGGTTGTGGTAAACACAACCTTGAAACCAAAACAACAATGAATGACACTATTGTTATTAGGCAGAAACAGGCGCTGGTGCCTCCGAAGTTAAAAAAACGCAGGGTTCCACTACCTTTTAATCTTAATCTCTCGGCATTTTTGTTTTTCAGTACTTTAGTGCTTTAAAAATGCCTTTAGGTGTATGAATAATATCATTTCAGCAATTTTGTTTCATATTTTCGAAGTGGACTTTGATGAGCTTAGCGTTTAGTACAATATCGATAGCAGACTCTGATAATATTGATAGCTTATCAACTTTATATCGTATAGCGAGTGTTCCTCGTAAAGGTGATGTCAGAAACAAACACCTACCATAGCCTCTTTGTTTTGGTGTATCACACATATTCTTGTAGTTTCAGTGATTCATGAAATTCTTTCTTCATTTTTATCAATTGCTACTTCTACTTACTATTATTTATTACTTTTTGCATTCTAAGCTCACTATAACTATCTATCTATCTATCAGCCCTACTACGTACCTACTAGCGTACACTAACTTACGTATTAACTTTCTCTATAATATGCTCTATTTTAGCAAAGTAAGAATTCTGTAAAGTATAGAGTATGAGTACTCTACACTAACGTAATTGACTCTGTTTTGTCAAAGTAAGAATTATAAAGAATTGCCGGAATAGAATATAGTAGGTACAGTTATTCTGAAGAGATTAGTGATGTAATTTTTACAATGGATTTCCGACGTACTTTGAAAGACTATGTGTATGCATGTGTGTGTAAGTGTGAAGACCAAAACCTACGGAGATTGCGTATTTTCTACAATTGAAACGTATATTTAATCTATGAACTCGTAGGTATTTTTATTTTGAGAAGACTCGTACCCTGTATTAAAATAATGTGTTCTAATGAAAGTCTTTAGGTGGTAATTATGAACATGAAGACTGAATCATTACTTTTAATTAAATTTTTGTTTTCGTAGTTGTTTAAAATGTATAATTACACATAACACTGACTTCTTATCATGTGCTTTAACGATTGTGATAAGACCACACCTCGTAGATATAACCCATTTAATAATATAATATCCAACGAAGTTAGAGTTCCATTCAACTTGCACCAAATTTATAACGAGCAGGTTATAATGTACCTCTGTGTAATCAATTAGGACTGATAAGGGCTACACTGAGACTGTAGTATGTAAGATAAGCATATAAAGCACGCAAGTATAATTTATGTATAATAAAATGATTTCATCGCTGTGGTTAGTTAAGATCAACATTTTTGTGGGTCAAGTCTTTTAGTTTGAGTCAGCATCCTTGTATTTGAATGGTGATAAGACTCAGTGCTTCCAGATGCACTGTAATTACAGTGGGCTACTGTATTTTCAACTTTTTTACTGTATACTGTATTGGTTCATTAAAGTATACAGTAAAAACGTTGATTTTATTTTTTTATTTCGTCGTTCAATTGATTAAAATTGATGTAATTTTGTACAAAATATTGTAATTCCATAATCACCATCTGGAAGCACTTGCAAGACTCTAAATTAGGCTCATACTTGTTCTAACGACTAGAAGAAATGATTAGTGACAAAGTTAAAAAAAATATATTGCTACGCGTTAGAAAGAGATGAATGTCGCCACAATTCTGTTATCTAACCCAATGTATGATTGCGACTAAGTTTTGAGACTTCGTTTTGAAAAATCGTAAATATAGATTTGATACTAAGAGAGTAATGACGTTCTTTTGTAATTGAAATAGCAAATGAACGTACACTCCACGTGAAGGCTGAGAGTTTAAATAACATAACCACATTACATAACTAACTAAAACGACCAAAATGTTGTTTAAAGTCGACTTTGGATTAAGTTATAAGGTGTACTTTAATTATATGTACTATAAGCCATATAATAGATGCTACATAACCTGAATTAGAAAATAATAGTCCTGAAAGAGATGAGACAGTGTTTCTTGTAGCATCGAACCATGTTTAAAAGTTTTTGCTACGTTTAATTATACGTTTAATACAATGATTTATCAATGGGCGTGAATCGTCATTAGCGTGTAATGACTTAACTGACTCATCTCATCACTGAGTCATAAACACAATAGCTATACCGCACGCTATCGAGTGATAATTACACCATAATCTAACACTAACATTTAATTTAATAACTAAACACAGCGGTTAAGCTACTTTATTCGTGTCATATTTCATTTTATATAGAGAAGTAGCGTACTGAGG
>DWPF01000719.1:0-10254 GCA_018251575.1 Cecropterus bathyllus | reverse complement strand
TTCTTTCTGGGTCTGGGTGTTTGTGTATTCGTCTTTGTGTGTTCGTGGCATCCACGACACAGGAGAAAATCCTACTGTGGGGCTATGAGTGTAGAAAGTGTTTATGTTATGTTTTATGTTACTTATTATACTTATCTTTGAGGTTAATTAAAATATTTATGGGCGACAGGGGCTACTTACGATCCGGTTGACTTAATGGTCGTTGGCTACTTTCATATTAATAATAAAAAAGCAACGGAACAAATAAAGAGTTAATTTTGACAGCCCTGCTTACTGCTTACGGTTGTGATTTGTTCGCGTGGATTCCTAGTAAATGTCAGCGTAAGAATGGTGCGTATTTTAGCCCGTATTTATTTGTAACAGGTCGAGTGTTCTCGCGAAATATAGCCCACGGTCGTACGTTGTGTTGCTTAAGAGAGTCATTATCCAATATGTTACAAATCGTAGCACAAATTGTTGGTTTGTGAACGGAGTTTTCCGAATTGCCGTAACCCCGATGACATTTAAGTTCAAGTTGCGTTATTAACAGGTGAAGTTGTCCTCAGTAAATAAGAATAGTCTGATCTCTACGGTTCAGATTGGTACTACATGGTAGATTTGCAATTGTAAATGTTAAAGGCTTACTGTCCAAAATTCAAGGATATATATACGAGTAAAAACATCTTATATTAACTTCATAATTAGTCAAGACATAAATATACTACAGACGGTCACTAAGAAATCTGCGTACATATTTTTGTACGTACGTACAAGTTCCCATTCTTCAGTGTTAGTGGCTTAAAACAATCAATGGTTCGTAACGTATGCATAGTGAAAATATGTATGTATATGTAATTTGTAAAATCTGTAACATTTGAAATATTAACCATCACACTAAAAGGTTAGCATTTTACTGTTACAACTATCGCTGTCACCTTATAAGGTACGATAGACATACTAATAAAACTAAACCACACTAACGTATTTATGAAAAATTTATTTACAGTGACAAAATATATAATAGGAAGAAAATGTCGCGGGGAACAGTAAGAAAAAGATAAATTGCTATTATTTTACGTCTCTTTCATGTAATTACATGAAAAATTGTAACGAGAAACAGATCTGAAAATAATATTTTGCAATGTACTCAATGTCTACTTATCATATCAGAATGTTAAAGAGAAAGTTAATAAAATTTCACAAAGTGCATTATTTACGTAGGCAGCACCAGTATAGATTATTTCATTTTCAAACATACTCGTACACTTAGAGAAATGATTGCATTAGAATGCTACTTTCGTCTAATCCGATTTCACCATATTCGCTAATGCAATGTGTAAGTGAGTATGTATCTAATTTCGATTTGTATGTATTTCGATGTTCGTAGGACGTATATGTGAAGCGTGAGCAGTTTCTTATGCGTACAACGTAAGATTTAGAATCGATCGAAATAGCATTTTACGCTAATGTAATTTTCTTTACAACCGCTACACTTTCTACTGTGATAGTTCGGCCTATTCGCTATTTTCTTTCTTTTTTTTTCTTTTTGTAAATGAAGCTTATGAGATTGCGTCGGGTAAAAGTAAATTATGCTAATGACGTATCATTACTTTCTTATCTATGCCTACGAATGAATATTGCTTTGGTTTTAGCTCGGAGGTCGCATCGGTAGTAAAGAGCACGTGACGCGTATATCGTATCCAATTATGTGAACGCAACGCGTCTCATTGTGTGGATGTAGTTTCGATGTTTTCTCTCCAATTACAAGGCGAACATGACTTTTCCATTCGATCTCCGCTGTTTTGGCAATTTTCATATCTATATTTCAGATATGGTCGTATATAAATAAAGGTGATTTACATTTGTCGCTCAGTTATAATAAAAGCTCACAAAGAACCGTTAGGTTTCGATCATATTTCACCAAGACGTTTTTGATATCCTTAATTTAGAATTACCGTTGATTTTAGAAGGCAATTGGAAGGATTTGTTTGTTAGCTTAATCTTATTATCGAGAGAGTTGGTAGGTATACAAAGAAACTTATTGTTATTTAAACACATCATAGCAGAACCAGACGATAATAACAGTGAAAAGGTCACGGAAGTTGTATTTCGAAAACGGTTTCAACACTGAGCAACTCAGCTCAATAAGGTCACACTTGATATATCAGTAACCGCCCGTGGTTCCTTGTGTCGTCGGCACGCCCTCCTGTGGCTTACATCTGGGTTTCCATAAACCCCCCTCTTATCTCCATTCCTCTTACAATTTCAGGTCTTCAACTAGTCTAAAGGTTATGTTGATTCAAATTAAATAAATACTTCTCAATCACATCACACACAAAGAGTTCTTGAAAATGAACGTGTTTGGTCTTATATGTTCAAGAAAATGTTTCTTTGAGCAAAATCGAAGCCTTTTGCTTAGTGTGATATAATGAGTATGGTTACCTTTGTGTAATATGTATTATACAAATAGACTGCTTAGTATTTAATTGTAGGACATATTAGGCCGTTTTATAGAACATTACACTTAAAAAATGTGTACAGAATCTATCCTGCATTTAGGCACATTGGGAATTTTTTTGAGATACGTCAACATCACTTGAAATCCTTTGAAACGTATAATGTTATCTTAAGTCCATATAAGTACACAATCTTCTCATTATAAACGAAAAATCAACATCCTTCTTTCTAATCAAATCAAAGCAGCAAAGCTCACTACCACATATCGTAAGATGTTGTTTACTTTAACGTTGTAATTGAGTGAGGAAACAGTTCTTGTTTTAAACAAATGAATAGTATTTAGGTAAACCTACGTCAGATGTCTATGTACGACTACCAACCTTACCGCCCACCACGTTTATGAGTTTACAACTGTATTCATTTGTAGTTACAAATTTATATCCTGGAATCTGTGCTGTGTTATTGTAAACATTCTTACATTTATAGTCGTTTTTCTATGAAATATTAAATACACGAGAGTTATATATTTTGGGTAATTTATAAAGCAACAAACAACGAAGACGTTACAGTTAGCTATGAACATTTGTCCTCAAGTTGAAATAAAATAGGATTATAGTTATAGTTTCATTTCTAGTCGAAATGTCTGTCATTTCTTTACCTTGTCATTCTATTTCTAGTCGAAATGTCAGTCATTTCTTTACTTTATCATTCAAATCAGAATACAGAAGCGTTTCACACTACTGTTATTAGTTTAATCTTAGGAGGGTGATCTTTGCCGGTGCGGTTAATCTTAGAAGGGCACTACCACCGTAATGTGGCATTAATATTATCGGATTCTTATTATTGATCGATAATAACAATTCTGTATATTTAAGACGTCGTTAAGACAAACATCGACGGACATGCTCACGAGACCAGGAAAACGAAAGATGAAGAATTGAGTACGATCATAACTCTTGCGGTTTTATGAAACGACCTACGGACATTGGACCGCGGGTATTTAAAATGAGATACGCAAGTGCGGTCGCCGGCGAGCGTGGCGTGTACGATAGCGATCTACGTAGAGCCAATTGCCTTGTTTGTTGAACAGGACGGGTGATAGGCAGCTCCCACCGGCCGTAGATAGGCCGATGGAGGAGGTAAGGGCAATCAAAGTTCACAGTTAACGTTGACATTTGTCGGCGATGGTATCTGGCCTCCAGTTGGACGATCAATTAAAATGTAAACGTTTGTGGTTTTTGGTACACGAGATAACGTCATAATGCAAAAAGTATTTGTTGCTTTTAACCGTGGACAGGAAGATATGATCGTCTCATTAGATAATTTGCGAATCGAACGACAGAATCTCAGTGTCAATCGTTATTATATTTGTCCGCTTAAACGTTTGTAATATTTTTTACGCATGTAAATGTTGTTAAGCAAATTAATAGAACCAGCTTAATCGAAGCACGCTCCATTAATTATACTTCCTTTCTCAACTCCATGAATTAGCGGTGCCTAGTTGCGTACTGACGCGAGTCGTTTAGAGAGACATGACTGAGTCGTTTTCGACATGCTCGTTCCTCCGCGGATACACCGACGTCGCCATTTGTGACATTTGATGAAAGATTGTACTGTTTACATGCGTACCTCTATAGTACCACCGGCTACGTGCGTTATGAATGTGCCTTATCCTGTGCGTAGATCTGATACTGTCAGCTTTGTTCCCATGAACATTGTTTACTTCACGAATACACGGAACTTTACCGGACCAGATATGACGGAGTTCAAGGCTAACACAATTTCTGTAAGCCCTTTGATGATAGTTTCCTGGAGATTGTAGGATAGTTCATTTAGCTGCTTCGATGCTCATTGGTAAAAGAGTGCACGCTATAAGGTCTATTGTAAGTTTTAATGACTACTATACAATGAAAACAACCGGGACCTATCGCTCAACGTATCGAAGACCTGAAGCATTCAAATTATGCCATCACGCGTTTCACTTTTAACTGTTTTCAATATTATTTTATTTACTTACTTAAGACTTGAAGATAGGTTAAGGTCTAACGAAGCAGCAGGACTTTGGTATACTCCACAATATAATTAATCTCGGCAAATTTACAACTTACTCAAACAGAACTGTCGCCAAACGTATCATGCCATCAATCAGCACTGTTTACCTATCGCACCGGTTCGTTCACCCCGACATTAAGGTTTTGTGTCGAGCGTTATTTTTGCGTGCAACGCAACCCACACATGCGCGATGATGCACATTTCCAAGTACGATGCACTAGCTTGGAGGAATGAGAGCGCGTGATCCGAATACGACAACGGCTATTTGTTGAGTGTAGATATTATCTAAACTTAAAACCTTCGTAGAATCAACCACTCCCTTACTTGCGAACAAATTGAATTCTCCCACACGGCGGGACCATGTAATCACTTGTGTAACAAGTATAAACTGCCGATAGGACTATAATAATTGATATCGCCCGCCTATGACGATCGCTGCCTTCATTCCGCCGGCGCGTCTAGTGATGTCTGACCCGTACCTATAGAAGTCGGTAACGATAACGACGTACTAATTAAATGCGACTTTGTTTTCAGCGAGTGCCTTCGGAGATAGATAATCGACGACGGTGTTCAATTTACTTGACAATTTGTTCTTTTTGAACTCACATCGCCGTCTCGTCTAGTCGCAAGAGTCCATTAGCGAAAAAGAGGTATCGCTTTGATTTACGACGGCCATCGCCCGGCTTGATGGCTCCTTGTATCGTTGAACCGAACTATCCGGAGTCGTCCACCGCAATCAGCGCGAATTATCTCAACATTTACGATGTTTGACGACAGCGTCGGGTAATTTAGCCGCCTGTGTTATTGCTATGCGCGGCAAAAACCGGTGTCACGCAATACTTTTCATTCGTGCGATAGGGTTTTGTTTGTCGGTGGCGTTGTAATTTTCCGAGCCATTAAATCATGTCAGAGGCTCGTAAAGACTCCCCACGTGTTGATGCGCGCGCGCTCTTTTTTTGTTCGGTAGCACATCGTTCATCATTACGACGCGTTTATTATCGCCGTGGCCTTGGCCGTGAACGGTCGCGCGGGAGGACACGCGCGTGGGCGACGTGATGATTACATGCAAACTACACACGGCCGCAGCCTCAGACTTGTTAAAAAAAAAACGACATTGTACTTGTGAAACACCATCGATCGATGATGATTTTTTTGTGTCCATACATAAAAAAGGCCATTAATATGAAATATTAATTTGAATATATCAATTAATAATACTAGCGTACTTCGCGGTGTCGAAAACGTTCTTACTGTACGGGTATATAAATGAAAGAGATTTTTCAGTAAAAGATCCGGTTAGCAATTATAAACAAAAACTTTAGAATATAATTTGTAAATTATCTGGTATAAATTGCACGAGATGTTCAAATATTCTAAACTTTTTCTCTCTAAACAAACCAGAAAAAGTGCAGAGCAAAAAGAAGAAAGTCGAAATACAAATTGCTACAGTAAAATTTTGCGAAAGACCGATCGATCCTTTAGCCGTAAAAATAAATTTGGTGTAGCAGTCCATTATTCCGTAGGTAATCTTATTTCGGGTGGGCGAACTTGTTACACGTGCCACGCATACGGGAAAATTTGGGCACCCGGTGACGAATATCAAAGTTTGAAAATTAACCCCCCCGCTGCGATCGCTGGTGCGGAGCGACCGTCGTCGACGAAAATAGCGCTGCTTCGAACTCTTAATGTAATCGTGACGTCATTCCCGTCAGTAATTATAGTAAAAGTTCGTGACTGTGGCACGCTTCGCCGACTAATGCATATTTGAGCGGAGTAATGAAATTGACGTTCCTATTCCGAGTTGTATAATTCTCCTCCGGCGTTGATGTTGGTTCCCAGAACTGTAATCCGTTTTATGTTGAAATTTGCCGAAATGTTTATCTGCAAATACAATTTGTAGTCGCAATATTTATTGCAAATCTTCTAAATTAATTGTAGCTTATTTTAACGGTAAATTGAAGTTTTACAAGTTTTAAAGGTTTGGATGCGTATGGGCTAATTTTGACACCATATCAATAAAATTTATAATACTTCCAAAAGGTGTTCCTACGTAATAAAGGATCGTAGCCAAGGTTGTTATTAAAGGTTTACACTGGCTGTTACCGGTTTATTTCTCATTCTAATCCCCGTGTCCATTTGGGTCAATTGCATCAATCGGCAGGTCGTTAGGACCGCCTACTGACGGCCGGCTTGCAGGCTCTCGGATGCGTTAAAGTCCCACCGTCTCTTTCGCAGACACGAGTTATGAGCAAGACGGCGTAATTGTTAACACCAGGCTTGTTCGAGACTCTTGGAATCACCTGAACATTGGACTAATATGCACCTTTGCTGCTCATACTAACGAAGTGGAAGCGGGATAGTGATGTTGATGAAAAATCGATTTCGATTCCCATTCGTTTATTGCGTACCCATTTTGCAGTCTCGTAAACATTTTCGATTATGCAAGTGTTGACTAGTTCCCACAATCTGCTCGGATACGTGTTTAAGATTAGTGAATCGTTTAGTATCGCTGTATGTTAATTGAACGATGCTAAGTAGATCTTGAATGTTCCTAGAGTATTGTTTCAGTAGTAATATGATATTATAGCTTCCAAAATAGACCGACAACCTTAAAAATCCCTAGAGCGGACTGGATAAGAAGAATATATTACTTAGGGAAAAATGTACAGAAATCTGACAAAGGCCGATACCGTACCGTTTGTAGGCATGGTGTGCCTACTGATAAATAAAATAAAAATAAATAAAATAAAATGATAGTGCTGATGATGATAAGTGGTAGTAAATTTCTAGACATTTATAATTGATTGAACCTCTTCCATTAGAACGATAAAACACCACTCCGGGGTATCAAGCTTCTCAATGAACGATCACGATAATACACCGCAGTTGTAATGAACTATAGAATCTTGGCGAGATAAAAATCTATCATAAATGCCGCTCCTATAAATAAATATATATGAAAGTATTAAAATAATTCTCACAATCCATGTACGTAATGGCCATCACGTAATGATAGGCTTCTAATACCATTACGTATACCTTCGCCATTGATCGCATTAACCGATAAGAGATAGAAGATCTCCCAATGGCACGCGAGCTTACCTTCGCGAATCCTTGAAAGCACCATTGTAGAACGATCGAGACTTGGACATTATCAAAGAGCCGTGGACGTGATTCGAGATGATCTCACAGCGAAGTCTTAGTAATGTTTTAGTATATTTCACCCGATACAGATGCGAAATGCAAACGTACTTTTAAATGTCAAAAATGATCGACGATAAAAATTACGTTTTGTGCGCTAGCGGGGTATTATTCGTTAGCTTTAAATTTAACGTTCAATTTGTATTAGGGGGAAAGTACTATGAATGGGACAAGTTTAGAAAGGGACAAATTGAATATACCGCCCTAGGAACTGATTAGCCGATTTTAGTTTTTTTATATTTTGGCAATACTGACCTATAGACAATATTGACGTAAATGACACTTGATTATCAAAACAAACAAAATCACAAAACTTGGTTATGTTATTTCGTGTTTATAAGAAAATAATTTGTCGTTTTAAACGTTCACTTCGTAGATTGTTTTAATAATATTTGATAGTTATTCTATTGCAAAGATAGACTTTTCGCAAACACCTGTAATTTTTTTATGTTTTTTCATCTTCGCGTTACATTTATTCAGGCATTTTTGTCACAGGTATTTCATTTAGATAAGAGAAAATATGGGCTTAGCATCTGTTACAAAATATTGCACACCAAGTTACGCCGTTTTGCGTAGGATACGTGAATCACGTTTATATATATGCAAATCGTACTGAATCGAATTCGATTGATGAAATATTGCATGCATTTTTGTACGACATTCAAAATTTGATTATAACTTACGTTTACGCTTGTGTGAGTAGTATAATAATGTTCCTCCACTCGTCTTTTTTAGTTTGAGGCTATAGCTGTGTTAAAGGGGGAATCTAATAGAGACGGTCGAGAAAAAACGGTCGACTAGTCTCTTGATTTTTTCACTTTATGATATGGTCTTCCTTTTTGAAGATTTGTTTTTATAACTATGCTTAAAAACAAACAATAAATCTGTTTAAAAATTAATTTGATACAAAGAGAACTTTTTTGCGATTTCGTCAAGTGCTATATAGGTTCACAACTTTTTCTGAAGATTTAGATGTTGATGATTTAATTAGGTTTAAAGTTTTTTATCGTACTTTTTATTATCTAGACTAATATTATAAAGCCGAAGAGTTTGTTTGGTTGAACGCGGTAATCTCATTTAATATATTTTAGAAAACCAGCATAATATTCGTGTTTGTGGTACATTCATGTTTGGTTTCTTATAGTGATTTAAATGATGAAAGAATAGTACTTTTTGTAAATAAAAACATTGAATACAGCTGGCAAAATGTATGTATATTTTTTTGTTTACTTGTTCTTACTGACTTATCTGCATATTTTTTGTTGTCCGTCAAAATTTGAAGGCTCATATTAGCTTAGAAAGAGAGAACTTAGATGAGTTGTTACAAGATAGAAATAGATGTAGGTAGTGTTTTTTCTGCCATAGTGCGATAGTTCAATCATTACTAAAACACTTAGACGTCTTTGATTAAGATCTGTTTCAATTTGATGATACGTTGTGTTTGTGAACTGTAGTTAAACATAAATTGATACATTGCAAACGACCGGCTAGACCGCTCGTTTGTCACATATTAATACATTTATACATATAAATACAATTGAGGTCTTTGTTTGTTATATTAAAATAATAAAATAAAATATTATATGATATTGGTAACAGAAAATCAATAACTAAAATTTTTGTCTGTCTGTGTGTTCTGGCTAATTTCGAAAACAAAATATTCGACTACAAATTTCAGTTATAGCAGTCGGATTTTTTGTATATTCATTGTTATAATAATATTAATTGTCAAGAAAAGTATCAAACGAGCACTGAAGTTCTCTTGATACACAACAGCAAGGTTTTCAATTTATATATCAAGGCAAGCCATGTTAAATAAGTAAGTCTCCACGACCATCAGCTGGGCTGTATGTTCGTTTGCTGAATTTCTTACTTATTTTTTAAAAAAATCAAATCAAATCAAATGTCTTTATTTGCCTGCATATACGTTAACATGGTTTGTAATTAATACATAAAGGTCGCTATATTCTACCTTACTGCAAGGTATGCAAAAATTGTAGCGTCAAATTGCACAGACATTAACATTGGCAACCACATTATCTAGAATTAAGTTAGCGTTTATTTATAACTAATTAACTCAATTTGTCTATATTCTGAGTAAGGTCTCTTTCAATCCCACTGCGCGATGTTTAGAGTCGATTTACAAACACCAGTCACATCACCAATCCATCGTAACAAAATTTATAATTAATTCCTTATATACGCATATTTAGAATTGCAATAACGTGAGTGTAAAAAATCGTCAAACCTACTTTTATACACACAAAAAAACACCCTAAAATGTGCCAAACTATCCAATGCATTAACATTTAAATAGTAACCGTTTAATGCACTAGTCTGAAATGGATTTTGATACCTAAAAAGAATAACCTCATTAATGTAGTTTTTTTAAAGTACTAAAATAACAACTACAATCTATATTCAGATCTTAAACACATTATTTTATAGCATGCAAGTAGCAAACGAGCATGCTGCCCACCTGATTGCAAGTGGCTATTTCTGCCTCATAACATGCCGCCCATGGACATCAGTAATCAAACCTAGGTAAGATCGAAGTCTCACCTA
>DWPF01000718.1:0-10254 GCA_018251575.1 Cecropterus bathyllus | reverse complement strand
CCGTAACTAAAAATATACGAAAAAGTACTGTAGTAGGGTCTTGTTAAACCCTACTTCAGTACTTTTTCGTATGCAAAGAAAGCGCAAAAAAATATGTTTATTTACGACATCATGTAGAAATCTCTAAAATTATCAGTGTCTCTCTACTACATTATACATGTATTATACATATAATAAACCTGCCTCTTGAAACACCCTATCTATTAAAAAAAACTGCATTAAAATCCGTTGCGACCTTTTAAAGATATAAACATATATAGGGACAAACAGACAGCGGGAAGTGACTTTGTTTTATACTATGTAGTGAAGAATTTACCTTGAACAGAAAACTGGGTGCTCTTATTAAACAGTGGTTAGTAGACTTTTAATATAATATTATTATTTAACTTAATTTATTAAATCATAAAAACAAAATGTATTATTAATATTTAGCTAGCCCTCCTGTAAAATTTGTGTTTTTGATTGGTGGTATTATTCACTTTAAGCACCGATATGTAGATATAATGTAACAATAACCTACCTTTCTAATTAGCTAAATATAACTATTCATAGATTCGTGAGACAACAAAATCTGTTTTGAATTACATAAATCATTACTTAAAAGTCTCATCATAGATTGTAGGCCTAAATTTTTGATCTCATATTCTAATTTGCTTAGTGATAACTTTTGGAATCGTGAATGGTAAATCTCCCAAAAAAATTCTAAATTTTCATGTTTATCGAAACGTACGCTTTTCATCCACATCTTCATTAGTCGTAGTGAATAACAATATCTTATTGCAATGCTTTAACTTAGAATGTGTCAGTGTATATGAAGTTCAATAATTTTATAGAACTGTTACTGAAGTATTGATGTATTTTGATCAATGAGAAAATTAAAGGACTCTTTAGATAATACTCCTCATAATTAATCCATAAGAATGCTTTAATAAAATAATGTTTCTGAAATTATTATATTGATAATAATTGACTAGTACAAAATGATAACCACGAATGCAGAGTCCTCAGAGGCAATAATAAAGCTTCACAAAATTAATAACTTTAATATGATGTTTATTGGAGAAATCCAGACAAGTGCCTGTTGCAACATAAAATTGGCAATATTTTTAATCGTATTACGTTCATCGTAAAGTTATGTTCAGTGTTCATGTGTGTGATCGTCGCCACTGAGCCGTTCGTGGCTCAACATCTGTGGTTTTTGTAGCAATCTCGTGGCGATTGCATATACAATGCGAATAATTTGTGAAGCTTCGTACTTAACTTTATGTGCCTTCTAGCAGATAGCGACGTTAGGCAATATCAATCATAACACCGTTTTCGACACTTCTTTTTACGAGTTTCAGACATACATATTTTCATATAGAGTGCGTGTCATGTGAAATAGTTGCAGCGTATTTTTTTCTACGTAGGATACTTAACGTTTCCTTTGATAAACATTTTGGCAGGTGTTGTACCTTTTCATTACTGTATTTCGAATAATAGTTGTAATACGTATAGTGTGTAGTGCAGTAGTCTTCCAATACCTTGATGCGACATTTAGACACTCGCGAAAAATCCGAGTGACTCGACGAACAATGGTGAGTGTGTAAACGCCGCGCACGAATACACACTCATAATGTTATCATTTTATTTGCGCCGAAAATCCTACACCCGAGTAGGTTATTTATATACTCGTATTCGCGTCTGTCCGTCTGTGCTCGGCGAGTGTCTAAACGTTGCATGAGACAGTTGTTTGCCGCGGGAGCGACAAGCGAGTCCGCTGCGGGGGTTCCTTATGGTTTGCCATTATTGATATCAAAGATAGATTGGTGCCATTTCTATGTAAATGATGTGGTAGAGTAAGTTTAGTTAGGTTTGCAGGTCAGGGTAGAATTGGAAATAAATATTGTAGAGAACTCGCCTTCTCAGTGTTATGTACCGACTTCTATCTGAACCACTGTTTTTCTATCGATTTATTGTATTGTTTTGTTCCGTTCATGTTGTTGTTTTCAATATTATACTTTTATTATACATTTTTATTTCGATGCGTGTCCATGTGGGAGGGCAAAATTGTAAATAAGGGTAGGGTTTATTTATTCGACGGCATGGAATATAGCAAATCAAAAAAGTAAGAACTCGATTTGTAGAACTGTCTTCTCTACAATCAATTAATATCGAACTGACACAAACATTATTGGAATTAATCATAGAGTATTTAGTGCAGAAGTATACTTTGGATATAAAAATCTAAATTTCCTTGTAGATAATAATAATAATATTAATATATACATATAAATGTTGTTTGATAGTCCTCAATATTTTTTTATATTTTGATAGTTCTGTATTCGAAACACGAGCAAATAGGCCAATATATGATTTATCATTTTTAAAATAAAGTAAAACTGTATGTACTTTAAGGTAAATTAACATGACGGATGCATTTAGTTGCCCTGATAGTAATGGTATTGATTAGAAGTAACATCTTAATATTTTTCCGTGTTTTCCAAATTATATTGATCTTTATTAAGTTTCTTACCAAGCCATTGATAACAGTATTATTTAGAGAAACTAGAATTTTGGTTTAACGAGTAGTTTACTAATCTTTCAGCTACCAGTTATATTATCACCATTAAATTAAAATTAAAATGCATAATTTATCCATAGTATGTAGCAACATTGTAAAACGTTGTGTATGTGTTTTTTCAATGTTGATACCGTCGTATTATCCATAGATATTATGAATGGAAATAGAAACACCAACATAGAAAACTAGGTACATATAAAATATATAAATGTATATCGAATCTTAGCTTCTACTCTTGCGACTCGGATATGGGGATTAATATATATATGAATCCTAGAATTAGTAATATATTTTTGTTGTTATCTGTTCTATCATATGATTGTTTTCCGTTTATTATTGTAATCCATCGTTGCCTCGCCCCAACCGAGCCAAGAGGGAAGTTAGGAGTAAAATGGTCCTTTTGTTTTACGAGATCAGCAACTGCATTTTCGACCTGTATTACGTATTGTCTAGTAGGAAAATGTGGATATATCGTAAAATATCTGGACCTATATAACAGTGAAGTTGTACAAATTGATGAAAGATCCCATAAACTCTTTTAGCGGCCAATATTTATTGGGTCTTGAATTTGTAAGCCTTTACTGTACCCAAACTATTTTACATACCGATGTTTAGTAACTATACTTAGAAGTAAATATTGAGCTACTTGGATTTTATGTAACCGTAAATGTTGTATAAGTTGTATTTTTCTCTTTCTCTACTTATTTTTCAACCGTAGAAAAGACTGAATAACAAAAGGAATCCACAACTTTGAAACAAGAATACTCATTGAAACATTGGCAAAATTTAATTTAATTTGTTCATTACGTTTGATAACATCGGGACGGTTGTGGTGTTGGACCAACCAGTTTGTGTAATGTTTGGAATTCGGTTTAAAAAAACGTACATATCCTTACCCATGCATATAAGTGTATACTTACTTCCCTTGTCGAGGCAGTGTACTAGTCTAGGGGGCGGCGGCCGCCGACCAGTTTACTTGATCGTGGTAGTTTTATGAGCAAATAACAGTGAGCCTTGTATAATCGTTACGTCTAAGGTACATAAATATTTAGTTGTATTGTATCGTTAGATTTACGCGAATTTCCGCTTTGCCAACATATTGCGTTGCTTACATCATAATCATACGAGAGTACAGCCTAAGGATTTTAACTTTTTTTTTTATATACTGAGAGCTATTTCTAAGTCACTGATTTTTTACGATTTGTAGTCATATATGATTATTGACAAAATATATTAACCGGCTGTAAGCCAACACTACGAGTTTTGGAGTATTTTACATACTTTTAATTCTAATTTTATTAAAATTCCACGAGCAAACATCATGGCATGATAATTTTTGCTACGGTCATTTAGTTATAGCTCTACAGAGTTTTAATGACCAATATTTTAACTACAACTGTTTTTCTTTTATTGTTAAAATTTTTAGGCTAGTTTATATTTTAAATAAGTTAGATTTGTTAACTGTGGTGTATTAAATTGCACGCGATTTTAGCTCCTTTACAGCCTCGTTTACGTTATATATTTGTTTTTTATAGTCTGAAGATATTGTGAGAAATTTTATTATTAGTTTTATCTTAAGCGGCTGATAAGACTTAACGTTATTGTTTATTTTTTGTTGGTTAGTTGATGGTGGGTGAGTCGGGGTTGTTAGGGCGGTCTGCACGGAATATTTACAATTAAGCGTTAGATGTTCCCTGTGAGTATACGTCGTAGTGTGATATTGATTAGAGAAGCACCGGCATTTCGTGCGGGCCGCAGCGTTGCGAGACAGATTTAGGTGTTATCACCACCTTAAACTGAAAAACTTCTATTCTATTGTATTTTTTACTATTGTTTATCGTTAATTCTTTAAGAGTATACAACTTATTCATAGTAAAGAGGCTGTAAGGGCATTTATGTAGTCAGCATTATGTATATGCTTTAATGGGATTTTTAAATGTACTCTTTATTATATAGTATCATCAATCAATATAATTAGCGAACTAACAAAACATATTAAATTTTTTTTCAGTTCATAGTGATTTATATTGAGATCAAAATAAATACAGAGTTTATTTAATTTTATGGAAATTATACATTGTAAAATTATTCTTTAGCGCTCACTATGCTGAGCTCTAATAAAAATATTATATGAATGCGAAGTAACAAGTCACGATTCTTTTAGAGGTCGCCATGTAGTGGAGAAAAATAAACGTGCCATGATATTTGTGGCTATTTATTTTGTTTATTTTGATAACCTGTGTCCCGTAATAATTAAGTACCAAAAATGTTTTATGAATAGGTATAAAATAACCGTATTATAATTTTTCTATTGGAATTAGTCAAGGCCTGAAACAAGGTTTAAATCCTACCAATAACACTGATTTACTTTACCAACTTGTCAATTACTGTATTTGATACTATGTCATACTCATGGTCATAGTTACTTAGGACTCAAATTCTGACTTGATGGATGATGGGGCGTTTACATTAAGTCGGCTTGGCCCTATATGAAAACGGTGGTACCTGACCAATGTTATAACTGATTATCTGCAATTTGGTTAGCGATATTCGAATGCGAACCATCTACAATGACTGACGTAATATAAAAAGTTTGTACGTTTCTTCAGTTTCTACATTTTTTCCAAATGCCTGAATTTACTTTCTGTATCAAGAGGATCCCTAACTATGTTTGCATCGTGATTGATGGAATTCAAGCCAAATTTAACCGTGACTGTAGACTTAATGAGTCTCAATCAGAGTTAATCAGAGTTCGGACAACGCATTCGGTGATTGACCTAATGTATACGGGCCAGTATCGGTGTGTGTTACCCCCCATACATGTTTAAGCGGTTTTAGTATAATAGTCGGTGGAATCCTTAAAACTTGGAATTATCACAAAAACTACTAACTTTTTACTAATAACTTGTTTCTTTTTTACAGGTAAGTGGCGGTTTGATTTACGACGAAAGGTAAAACTACCCAGACTACTATTTTTCTGTATGTTTTGTTATCTTATGTCATATCCAGTATAAGAATGGCAGGTTTTGGAAAAAATCGAGGACTTTTCTCTTGAACTCTGATCTAGAGGTACGTTGTCACTCGGAGACTCAGCTGAAATTCAGCCGAGTCTATTATATGAAGCATATTTTATAACGAAAATGTATTTTTCCTCAATACCTCTATAAAGTATATCTTGCTACTCGAAAATTTGCAGGACTAAAATTAAACATTTTTTAATTAATTTTATTTAAAATACATTTCGCATAATATTAAACATCTGTATGAAACTTATATATTTTCAAAGCACAGTCGAAAAGACAAAAATTACTGACCATAGGAGGTCAGTAATCGGATTTACATTAAAAAGTTTAGCTGAGTGATATCGGGTACAGATATATACATTTATTATTTTCATGTTTTGGACCCATACTAAAAGCATTTTAACCCAGTGTTCAGTTTAATTATTTTTTTAAGAAATATAGATTCCAAATTTTTGAAATACAGTCAATATATACTTAAAGCATAATCAAACGGATCGTATATTTATTCAAAGATTTTTTAGAGTACTTACACTACAAGAACATATATTTTTATTCCTTTAAGCACGTTCTCAATACTGAGTCGCTATAAAATGTGTCTTTAGAAGCTGTTGAGCCTTTAATGAATTTTGTTTGTCTGAATCCGTTTGAAGATCGATTACTAATCGCTCTGATCGGCGATAATCGAGACTTTATTTGATTATTCCCATTAACGTGTCATTAGGAGCGTTGGGATATTCTCTTCTTAGGACGTGTCTACACTATTTAGATGATCCCACGTAACAAAATTGTAATAATGTAGTTTTTTTATACTACGCATATTATACTATGCATATTTGTAAATGAATGCGTTTTTATTAGTTAAATAAAATACATCTTAATGTATTATTTTTCTATAATAACTTATAAACGGCTTAATTTGGTTGTGAGGTATGCTGTAGTTATTAATATTACTCACCTATTTCAGACTATTTAGTGTTTATACTTTATTATGTGTAATTTGTCCTACTAAATAATATTACTCCATGACTAAACTAAATATATGTATTTTCTTATAAAAATTCGATGGAAATCTAGATACAATATATCTGCTACCCGAATATTCAGCTTACCACCTGTAGAAAAGTACCTAATAAGGTGCGCCCTTACCCCAAATGGATTTTAATCAATCAGAGATTTCAAACATACTTTGAAATAGAGAGGTGCCGAATACTCTCTCATTAATAGTTCCTCTGCAATATCGGCATATTCGGATAGAATATTATTTTATTCACTCGGATATTATTTTATTCACTAGGTAATTTGGTTAAATTGATCAAGGAACTAACCGAGTATTTGATTACAATAAAGTGTTATAGTTAACATGACAACATTTATAGTAGTAACATTTGTTCGTTTAAAAACTTATACATTTTGTGAAAAGTTTTATGCAATAAACAGATGTAAATTTTGTTATTTGATATTTATATGTGTTATAAAATAATTTAAAATTATAAGAAGAAATACTATAGTTTGTTTGTTTGTCTTCATAGAAGTTACCCGTATCTGATAATTACTGCACGCCACGAGCATAGAAACTTGCAATTTGCAAATGTAACTACAAGTGACTTTATTCAGCCGAGAACTCGGGTTAATAATAGTAAAACAGAATAATACTCGGTATTCGTTTCAATAAATCTAATATTAGGCCCTTCTCTATGGAGAACCATCCTAATGTGCTCTGATGAACTAATCCAACATCCCCTTTTCTACGACAAATGTCTCTAGAAACGAAATCTCAGCTATACAATGAACTAACTAATGTGTTGAGATTATGCGCTAAAGGCCGGAGTATTGCTTGTCGCACCTAAAATATAGGCACATCATTTATCTTTTTGTTAAAGGAGTGTTCAATTACGCTACGGGATTCAAATATTTATCTTAAATATATATGTAGGATGTAACTATAAACGTAAACTCCGCCATTTATAAATATAGTGAAACAGGATAATAAATAAGTTGAATACGCTATTTAATGCCATAATAAAATTTTAATAAAACTGTTGTATTTGGATTTAATATGTCAATCCCATCAATACAACATGTCAATTGTCATGTAAATAAAACAGTTTTATTGCATGCATGCATGCAATAATCTTGTCATTGTGGCCGTAAAAGACCACCAGCGCACGAAATAAGGCGGGATATTTGAAACAACTAAGTTTCCTAGAAATTTAGAATACAAGTGTAGATTACAACGGTGCCCTTCTATTAAGTATACAGGCGAGTAAATTCTCTGTAATATGTTAAATACTTTATTGATATTTAGAGCTAGTCCTAGCTACAAAAAAACTTACCGTGATTATAGTTAAAAAATTTAAATAAAAAAAGCCCCACATTTTCGTGTTCTGAAACTTAAACGTCTCAGCAGCATGTGGCGTTTCAGATTTAGTATATAAGACCACATTAATCACATCTGTATAGCAATTCGTAATGTATGTGTATTTTAATATTAATGACGTAACTGAACGCCTCTAGACAATGTTTGCTCTCGTAGACATCACTACGTTACTTTTAGTACACGTATGTACATAAAAAGAATAGTCAACAAAAATATTATAAATCATTACTAATAATAAGTGTTAGTGTATTTTTTTCAAATATTGGAATTAAAAACATGTTACATTCTATGAAAAAATCAATTTTAACAATAAAAAAATATTAAAATATATTCTGTAGTTTCCCCATATTATACACAAATTGTCAGATTTTTGTCTACTACAAACTCATCATTATGATCATGTTGCGATTTTTAGAAACCTGCGTAAAAGACAGCGAAACCACAACAAATAAATATTTTAGATGAAATATGTGTTAAATACGTTTTAAGTAAAAGTTACAAAAACATTTAATTAAAAAGGATTTATAAATAATACGTAATGCTTAAAATACTAGTCAGAATATAATTATTATAAACATTTTCTTTTACTAAGTTTAAATTAGATGTTATTTTACATAATTTAATAATAAACGTCGTTAAAGTAACAAATTAAGAATTATTTTTACATTTTTCTCAATATAATGCTACGTAATGCTTAAAATACTAGTCAGAATATAATTTTTATAAACATTTTCTTTTAAACTTAAACTAGACATTATTTTACACATAATAATAATAGACGTCGTTAAAGCAACAAATTAAGGATTATTTTTACAATCTCAGTGTGTACCATTTCTCATGGTTGGCGGTATACGCGCGTGTCAATATGAGCTCTTCAATATTCCTTGCGGTGTACGAATTCTAGGCGTTATACCATTCAAGTATTATTATTATGTACTCACTCTTGCTCAAGCAGTTTATATTCGCCTCGCGTTTCGACTCAGTGTAAGTAAACCAATGCTTGTACAAGACAGATAGCAGTATTATGCGAATAAACGATAGATCTGATATTTTATGAGCAGTAGGTAATAACAAAGTTCGAGCCGTCCAGCCAAGCGCCCCGGGAAGGACGGCGGCATGTGTGGTCGCATACCGTCGTAACATCTGGAGGCACGGTTTGCGTAAATGCTCACCGGGAAGAGACCCGACGTTGCTCCCATGGCGTCAGGTACCTTTTGAAGGTTTCCCCCTGGAAACCAAAAAAAAAGGTAATAACAAAGTAGTGCTAAATTCGGTCTTTTAATCTGAGTGTCCAAGATTTGATCAATCACCTCATTGATGATGAATGATGTCGGTGACATTACAGAAAGAAAACATTAATGTCATGATCATGATGATGTGATGTGAAGACATATCACGCTGATCATTTACAATACCATGTAATCAGCACTTGAACAATGTAGTGGCTGTGCCCTTAAAGTACTGTGAGAGAAGACTCGTGTTCAGTAGTATCACAGTAAGGGGTGACGACAAACTCTCTCTTTTGCACTCAACACGTAAATCATCGTTTACTGGTTTTACGTGTTATATACTCTTATACACAACTATTGTTACACAATACACTCCAAGCTTTTCCCAGTTGTAGGAAAAGACCTCTCAAGACCAAAAGTAGGAAATGAAAAAATCCGATCTTGCACAATGTCGAAGATTTTCGATACTAGGAACAAACATTTTTTTGTACAATGAGACAAAATATCACAAGATCAACACATCCGTAACATATTACTCTTATAAATAAGTGGCAACAACCATTTGATAAAAATAACACGTATACCTATTTTCACAAAGAGACAACGAAGACAATCCAACAGAATGATAAATGTTCGAAAAGCGGAAAAAGAGATATCGAATCAACAAGAGTTATTGTTATTTTATTTTACACCAACTTATATTTTCGCTTCGATAACCTAAAGCCAGTACAAGTAGTAACAGAAATAGAATCTTACATTTAAATCCTAATAGATACATTATTGTCTACTATATCCTTATAATGCACTTATTAAAATAGCAGTCACTAATCAAACAACTAGTCATACGAGTAGGTCAAACATAAGATATGATTGATGATCCTGAGTTGCTACGCTACCTTATGTTCGACATTCCATCGCGCTTACCACGACATCCAAGATCGCTACTTACCATTTAAAGACATTTAAAACTAATTTAGGACATCACTCAATTTTCCCTAGACTGTGCAGACTTCTCAAGGAATTCTTAAGCAAGGACAATTCGATAGACATTCTACACGATAA
>DWPF01000717.1:0-10256 GCA_018251575.1 Cecropterus bathyllus | reverse complement strand
TAAAACAAAAAATGTCGTCAAGATATAAACATACCGAAATCATATCTTCAGATATATTGATATAAAATGACATTTGATGCTTAGTTACGTCTAAATAACTTATATCATTAATGAGCTATTGATATAAAGAGTGATACATTTTTGAGTTGAAATGATATATATCTTTCTTTTCATTCTAGTGATACATTTTGCGCTTCTCTAGTCGGTATCTCACAAAAGTGTGTCTCCCCTACCATATAACAGTAGCAATCATATCTTCTGATTTGAAGCCAGAATGAATCAAATTGAAGGTCATGTCAACAATATGTATAATAAAATAAATGTCAACAATAAGGCTTTTTGAAACGCGTATGCGACAAGCCATCATCAGAGAAGTACCATAAACGTAATACCTCTATATGGAACTATCTCTAATTGCATACGAATGCAACATTGTCCTGCACTCATCCGACCGCGGCCTTGTAAACATCCTGTTGAGATGGTAATCGTCTAATTTACGATCTCCTGTCGCAACACTATCGGGGTTCTTCCTTTATCTGGACATATGCACGATATTGTATGGATGGGCAAATACGTGGGCATCGGTCACGAAACGTTTGATGTTCGGGACGAGACAAAGTTTACAACTAGTTGACTCTGTTCCAGTTATGTATGTGGGTGTATATTCAAATAAATGTTATGAGGTGCACGTGTATGTGTGGTAGCTTATTTATATGATACAGAAAAAGCCACTTTATGAAAATATTTGTCTTACTTTTTTGTATAGGTATCTTTATGTAGAAAGAATATCTTTGAAACTTTGTCAATTATAAGCCGATCAGGCTGAGACTTTCCATGCATAAAGCTACTATGACGTAGCATCCCCTCAGAAAGGATTTTGATAAATTCCACCCCTAAGGGGATAAAAAAGGGGATGTACTAGATTAATTAAGAATATTGTGTACAAAGAATTTTTGTAGGCCCTAGTTTTTTACACACGCTAAACAAAAGTAAAGCCGCAAAAACTATACCTAATTAATAATAATACTTTTTAATGCGAATGTAGGAAATGGTCACACATTGATCCCACACACACACTTCGAGATAACTCTAACGCGTACTCAAATAATAAAGAAATGAAAATATTAAAAAAAACGGAAGAGAAAGAATTTAAACGATCACTTCACGAAGTATCCCTGGTAAGTTATGACGCAAACTCTCATTTTAAACAAAAGGAAAATGCATCCTAATTGCGGTCGCGTGATCAAACCGTAGCATTCGACCACGTGCGGAATTCAAAGCCGGCATGCGAAGAATAATTAAGCATAAATTATTCACAATTCCGCACACTGAGGAATAATTTGGACGCAGCCTGGGATTCAGCTTGGGGCGTTTTCGAAACGTCTTGGAACTGCTGGTTTGTCAGTAGCTGTCACTGTCTCGCTTTACTGGTATGGAATAGAAAGGGGCAGCGTATTAGTTTATGGGTCGCGGAACACGTGTTTCTAACTGGCGTGCTCCGAGCGTGGGAGACAGCCTGGGGTGTTGCAAATCTGTTACGTTTTGTACAACATTATAGGCGGTTTGCTGTTACCGAGACATGCGAGCTAACAATGCCTCCGTGAATGCTTTGTACAGCCATTTTATTGGTGTCCTTTATGAAACATGAATATATTATGCTAGTGCATAAATTAGCGTTTAGTATACTCGGTTATGCAATTTATGGCGCTTTTGTTCATTAAGTACTAATTAATTATTATTGTGATAAATGTATTAATTAACATATTCTGCGGAGGTTGTTCTGTGTCGTATGTTACGATATCTCATTTTTTAAATTCATTTAGATTAGTATTACCAAGCACAGAAAGTGAAAATATAATTTCATTGATATTACGCATTTAAACACATCTAACAGAATTTTAAGTTATATAAGAATTCTTAGGAACCATTTAAGTAGGAATTTAACACACTTTAAATCTGTAGGCTTTTACCTATTCTGTTCTCCTAATAAATCAATCTGCTTTCATTCCATCACACATCTGTTTAGGAAACTTTAGGGTCAAAGGGCGCACGTGTCAGGCAGATGTCCCGGCTACCCCATCTGCCCTACTTAGCCCGACTACCCTTCTTAATTGTGTTTTAACTATTGGAACATGTTTTTGTTCGTTTGAAAAGATTAAAATGCAGCTTGAATGATATTGAGGGATAAATTCTGTCATTGAATTTTATTGTTGGTCTTGATATTGAATGAATATAATTTGTTAAATAAAGGACATTGGGCATTTCTGGCCCCGCGTGAACAGGATGCTCAGATATAAACAACTAAACTAAAAAAAATCTTATGATTTTTGTCATATATACCCTAAATATTTTTGTATCAAGTTGTATCTCTAAAATAGTCAAATAAAAAAAATATTTTTTGATACTATAACTTCCTCCTGTCAACGTTGCTTAATCAGTGTTGCCATATACTTTTTATATGAAAATAGAACTGTTATGGTTTGCTTTGTGATTTTTAAATAATTTTTATGCATAATTATTACAAAAATTATTTAAACAGGCCAATATATTTTATTTCCAAAACGTATTATTTTACTATCATAAAATGCTGCTAAGTTCCAGTTCAATAAATATTCCGTTCGGGTTATTTATTAATGAGCAATGTTTTTTGTTATGGCAATTATGTCAGCTGCTGTCACCACAGTCTGACAAATCAAATCAATCAATCATTCGCTTTGTTTCGCGCATCGTGGATATACCTTGTGACATTGTCTTGTGCATTTTAACACCCTTACGACCCTCGGCTTGGATAATGGACTTCGACTCTGCACGCAATAATGACCCTGGCACTCCTACGGACTCCGAAACCCATCCTATCGTTGACCCCGGCTTGAACATGGACATTGAGATCGAGCATCGCCACCGCACGGACGCGGAGACAATAGCTTCTGTACAAACTGTGCGTTGTTTGAACTGTAGCAGCGATATTACGGACAGCAGGAGACATCGTCTTGATCTTGTTGAAGTGGCAACAATTATAACCCAATGGATTGCACCTCAAGTGGTATGTTCATAATTATCAAAATATACTATAAATGCATTCATTGTCATGACAAGTAGGTAGGCTTATGGGCTAACAACATGGCCTACTAATTAAAAGTACTTTATGTTTTACAGATCAGAGATAGTGACATGATATGTCATCCTTGCTGGACTGTGGCTCTAAATTCTTCTACTTCTGAAGTAATGAGGAACGAAGTGCCTTCTACAAGTGGTCAGCGAAGTGGTCAGAGAAGAATTGTGTGTGTGAATTGTGGATGTTCACTCCTTAGAGCCAGATCACACATACTTTCCACTGATACAGAGAGAAACACTCGAATCAGAGACACAATAATAAACTGGATTCAGCCTAGACAAGTAAGTTTTTATTTTCTTCACATGGGCCCTATGGGGTAAATTATTTAAACAGTCAGTAATAGATTTGTGAATGATTAACTTATAACATTGACAACCCGTTTGGTGCAATGGTTACCATGCCATACTGCCAATCAATGGTCCCGGGTTCGATTCCTGGCAAGACAGTGTTGGGAATGATTAATTTTAATTTCTCCCCTTGATCTGGGTGTTTGTGTTCTGGTCTTTGTGTGTGTCTATAGTACCCACAATACAGGGAATTCTAGTGTGGGGCTAGGAGTATTGTTCATTAGTGTTAGTAGATACCTTGTTTTGATATATTGTAATTAAATGTATTTGTTTTAGTTACAACCATCGGATAAGATTTGCCATCCTTGCTGGCAGCGAAGTGATCGACATTCAGGCAATATAGTACCTCCATTGCCTAGTCAGCAAATAATAGATCTGCCTCATTACACAAGAGCTTCAAGTAGCCAAAAAAATTGTTGTTTTCCTGATTGTGGATCAAATGAGAGATTAGCCGTTCCTAAATGGTTAAGAATAAAGCTTTTTAAGGACTATAAGTTTTATGTTCCATTAACATGTCGTATATGCAGATTTCATCTACATAATGATGATTGGGAACAGTTAGCCACATTAGCTCGCCCCATCCACAGTTTTTCTCCGGAACAAATAGAGGATTTTGCATCTTTTATTAATGAGCAACAATCAGTACTGGGCTTAGCAAATATAGAAACAATGTCTGATGACATACTGATCTATTGGATTGGCTTATCAAAGGAAAAGTTTAGAGAGCTGAGTTTGGAAGTACCAAGATTAAAAAATAGCAACAAAGGAGACTTAGCACTTGCTGCATATTTATTAAAACTGAGAACAGGTTACACAGATGAAGCCATTTCTACATTAATTAATGTACCCCGTAGAACATTAACTAGGCTGATGGGGAAAGCGAGAAAAATATTAGAAGAAGATTTTATTCCAAGACATCTCGGAATAACCCACATCACCAGAGCAGAAATATCTGCGAGGAATTTGCTTATTCCTAATGCATTGTTTGGTGGAGAAAATCGACAACCAATTGTTATAATGGATGGCACATATTTATATATCCAAAAAAGTTCAAATTATATGTATCAAAAGAATACATACTCACTGCACAAGTATAGGAATTTAATGAAGCCTTTTATCATTGTATGTTCTGATGGATACATTGTTGATGTATTAGGCCCCTATCCAGCTACAACATCTGATGCAAACATAATGATTCAAGAATTTAATGACGAATCCAAGCCATTAAGACAATATTTTCAGCCAGGGGATGTTTTTATTCTGGATAGGGGCTTCAGAGATAGTGTGTCTATGTTACAAAATATTAATTATTCAGTACACACTCCTGTCTCTCGGGAAGAAGGTGAAAATCAGTTATCAACAGCTGCAGCAAACAAGTCGAGAACTGTCACAATGTGTAGGTGGGTTGTGGAAGCTGTCAATGGTATTTTTAAACAATCGTATAAACTATTAAAGCATGAATATTTTAATAGGGCATCCAAACATGCCATGACAGATTTTCGTGTTGCTGCAGCATTGATAAATAAGTTTCACCAAAGGATACCAGACAGGAGTGATGCAGCTCAAATCGTTAATATAGTCATACCCAATTTGAACAAAAATAATGATCTGGCGGATTTTGTAACTACAAATAATTTAAATAGGAGACGGACACAATTCCTCAATATTGATGTAAACATAAACAATGTATCCTTTCCCAGGTTAGAATATCAAGATTTAATTTTAGTAGCATGTGGCACTTACCAAATTAAACAGGCTCGTTCATATTATGGGGAACATACAAGAAATGATGGCTCCTATATTATAGAAGTGTGCAGTGAACGAGCCAGCAACCTACTGGAAGGGTTCTCTTTGGCACAAAATTGCACATTATTGAGAGCAAAAATACACAGCAGGCATATTAATAGAAAATTATACTATGTTTATATTCTTTTTAAAAATGAGGAAGAAGGAATAAATGCAATAAAACAATACTGTTGCAACTGCATCGTAGGCCGGAGAACAGTAGGTTGCTGTGCTCATGTCATGACAGTAATTTGGTTTTTAGGCTGGGCAAGGTATGAAGATAATATAAATCCACCTGCCCAGTTCCTAGATAATGTTTTATTAATATATCATTCTGATTAAATCCGAATAATTAAAAATTAATGGTTTGTTTTTTTTTATTAAACCTCTGTATATAAAAATATTTACTAAACGCAAAATAAACACCTGGATACAAAATGATCATTATATTCTAATTTCTGCAGAAATTAGCTATCAGACTAATATCAAAGTTGTGGTCAATACAAGTGTTCATTGAGGGCCAGATACCCATACAAAGTGCCCAATGTCCTTTAATGTAATACAGACAGTATTCACGTCATTCTTGGTACATTTACTCTACTTATTATTTATCTTTTTTCATATTTCCATTTAGACAACCATACTATTTTTTTTTATAAAATTGTTGTAACTAACGAGCATGCAGTCCGTCTGGTAGTAACTGCCGGTCATGTACATTTATAATTAAATATAGAACAGGAGTATTGTCTAAAATCCTGTTTCATTCCTATTAACTTCATATAGAAGTCAATAGAAAAAAAAAGTGGCTCAAATCATGCTCGTTATACCACCATGCAAATACTCAATGAACTCTTTTGAAATATGTCAATTTTATCTTTATAGTAGCAACACTGTAACAGGCCTCAAACTGAACTCGCCTACACAGGATGGTTACAGATCTGATAACAGCTGGTTACTAATCTGTGACCACCCAACTTATAATCTCTTGACTACTACAACTTTGTACAGATAAGACTCCACCTGATGCCGGTCACAGTGAGATCACAGATATATGTTTCTCGAAGTATTTTTATATCAATTTGAATATATATTTGCAATAAAAAATCATTGGATAAATATTTAGTACCAATTACTCCTTACAGAACTTCAAGACGAATTTTATGTCTCTAAGTAACTAAATAATATTATTAAATCAAAACATATCACAAATTTAATACGTGTGATTCAACCACCGGACAATAAACAATGGTGTTACAATGTGTAAATATAATATATATAATATTTTACTTTACAATACACAAATACACCAAAGTGAAAAAATATGTGGCATGACCAGATCTTTGGATCTCATGCATAATGCAAAATATACATAGATTTCATCAACATAGTTTTTCAGCCACTTCTAAAAAATGTACTAACTTACAACTTCATTGCACAATAGCCACGTTTTGTACAAAAAACACATTATTCAGCTTATAGAGATTAAGGAAGTCATAAAATCCAATCTAATTTATGAGCAATCATGGTCAATCTAAAAGCCAATACGAGATAAATTGGTAAAACAAAAAAATGTGTAAAAAATAAAGTTAAGGAACTTCATATAACTGGTGTGTTACGTTTTTGTGCGTGATTTAAAGTCTATTATTAAAATGTAATTAGAAGTATTGCTCCTTTTTATTCAAGTGATACGTGTAGTAAAAACGTGTTGTGAATATCATTACAATTCCATAGACGTCATATGAGGGGGAATAAAAGAAATACAATAATAATGTATGTACATGTTTCATAAATCTGGCGTCTCGTGAAGTTCATTCGCTCAATAATCCATATACGCTTGGCACTTTACTTCCGAATCACACATGATGTCCGCACACACACAATCTAGCATGTACTAACACTGTACACAGGAGCATCCAAGTATCACTAACATACAAGTATCACTATTCACAGAAGAGTTACGAGGCCCGTCTCTTTAAAGTCACTTTGCCCCGCGCTAACTGCGACACGTATATCCTAAACCTCTCCATGTTGGTTTTCTTCACCCATATCTGAAACAGAATTACACACATAACTTATAAATTATTATTACATTTACTTATAACATTATTAATAATTAAGAGTAAAGCTTCAATGACAAAAAATGTGACATTGGACATATTAAGAATTAGTAAGATACTATTGCCTAGTCTGATAAACCCTACTATGCGAGTGGCATTTCTTCAGGTAAATATTTTTAAGTTATTTTGATAAAATTACGTCCTTAAATAAAAGCTAATCTACAGGAAGATTAGACCGTTAATTGCTAAAATTTAAAGGATTCCAGGGTCGTTGCTTGTTTAGGAAAATGTTTTCTAAATTTAAAAATCCACCTGCGAAAGTAATTCGCATAGACCGCACCGAAAAAAGAAAGTATAGATATATCCGTAATTATCTAATTTAAAAGACACTCAAATCAGTGGCCGGTCAAATCAAACAGTGCTCAAACAATCAAAAAGTGCTCAGCAATAAAATTTAGTAGATATCTGATGTACTTCCTGAAGTATTTGATTTGAAAAGTGTAGAAAAAAGTTTTGTTTTTGATCGTAATCAATTCATCGAATGATAGATACATGTTTCATGATTGCCCATGACCATTCACATGACACAACTTGTATGACAGCTCCCATACAAATTTTTGGTGCCCTCTCAGTATGTGAAAATTAATAGCATATTTACCTATTTACAAAAGAGGCCCGAGAATTGTTTATAAATAACTTTTATTTATTGAGCTAACGTGCATATAACTAGTAAGACTTTTTAATATATTTTTCAACTAACATTACACCTATCAACGAATCTCTATTTAGCTAGCACCTAGAGTAAAACTTACACTAAACTTTTTCTTTCTGAGAGGAAATCTATTCTAACTATAAGACAGTATTGCTTTTATTGAAAGTTAGCTGCAACCTTTAAGAACCTTTAAAAGGTGTTTCATTAGTTTTAAAACCGAACTAAAACAATTATTTCTATAAACGTAAATTTAGCGTTTGATTAAAAAAATCTAATAAATAAGTCTATTTTAAGGTATTATCAACAATATTTAGTGTATAAGGAAAAATCCTTATGAAGTATATTTTTACCACGAAACGTTTTCGCTTCAAGTGTTTTTTCTTAACTAAATAAAATACAAAAACACGAAATGAAACACGAAGTTTCTTTACGATAAACGCAAATTCGTTTTATTTCTAATCAAATTTTATTTGTCCATTTCTTCACCAGCCTAATTCCGGAATGTTTGTTTAAGACGTATATTTCCACTGAACGAGCGAAGTTCTCTAAATTCAGCTTTTCTAGACACATTAAATAACTTAAGATTACTTTGTAAGTAATTTCGAGGAATTTTTGTGTGATCGTGCGATCCCTGGCACGATTAAGTCCTGGCTTTGGATAAACTCATTTGCTTGGAAATGATTTTATTCTTCTTAACATTTTTTCGTGTCTTAGATGAAACTGCTCAATTAATTTTCATAATCTGCGAGGCTTTTGATAATACAGCCTTATCATGTTTTACTGGGGCCTCAGGACATTTTAGAGTTGAGGTCTTTGTAAACGAATAAGTAACTTTTCAAGGTTAAAAACGAATTGATAGTCTTGCTTCAAATATGCTATTATTGATTAGTTTTGGTTATCCATGTGTGGAATTGATATACTTCGTTTTTAATTCTCATAAGACCAAAATGTGATATGTTCGTACAAATCAAAATAATTATTTTAATACATACGCTTCTTACTATTTTATTAAAAACGTATTTACTACTTGAAGAAACAGACAATTAATTTACATTCTAATGCTATCAAGTTGTATTTAGGCAATAAATAGTAAATACACGAAAATAACCGAAACATTCCAATTTAATCCTCGGTGGTAGCAACAGTAATCTACTTCTCTACAGGAATATTCTATGAGATATATTTAAAATTCTACAGAATTTTCCTGTAATTTGAAAACGGATTATTTTATGTCTATTGTAATTAAGGGGTCCGGTCTCTGAAGGGTGTGGTAAGGACGATATACTTATCTCAGGCATTCCAAGTTAGTCCTCAGGGGTAGCAACGAATCTGTAACCTTAGGTAAGATTCTCATGTTATTTGGGGTTACTACTAGCTGGAGGTAGCTACTTACCACCATGTAGACTATATACGCGTTTGCTACTTCCATATTAAAAAAAGTCCTATCTTTTTTGTATTGACCTCTTAAAATCAGTATTTCATTTGACAGAATTTGTTGCCATGAATGGCTAAGTGATATAATTATCTACTCAATGTCTAAGAGACTCCATAAATTTGAAAAATATGACTGTTAGCTACCTTAGATGTGTTGTCAGGAGTCCTTATCATAGTATCATTTTCTTCTAGAGGTGTTTGTTAGATATTCTATTTCTTTTATCTCGTCTTCCGTGGTATCTTGACGGGATTACCGGGAATAACAGGGATACGCCATCCAATTGTAACGGTCCTTTGATGGAGCCTTTAGAAACAAAATACGCATCGTTTTTTATTCCCATCAGTTTTTCTTTCGTGTTTATTTCCGCGTCCTTTGATATCTTATCGCATTTAACCTGCAGCTTCGAGGTTTTATTTGAAAATCACATTATTTTAGTATGAAATGCAATATCACTGTAGTTTTATGGGAAATAACTATATGGGAAGCTGATATGATTGATGGTGTAGTTAACTAGGTTACTCACATTAGAAATTTCATATAAATGTTAGCCTTTCGTAGTAACTGTCAATCGTTGTTAAATTAATGTACAGTGTTTGTCGTTACAGGGAGTTTATATAAACATAGAATAGTGCTATATCCCTAATTCTGTTGATATTATTAAATGTTTGTTTCTAAATATTTGTTTGTTAGTTATAATTTAACGCAAATATTTTTGAAATACTTGTGCAAAATCTTATTCCTTTTATTAGCTTTTTATTAGCTTCACCTGTATGTTTCTATGTTTGTTTGTTTGTAACCGACTTCT
>DWPF01000716.1:0-10267 GCA_018251575.1 Cecropterus bathyllus | reverse complement strand
CAGTGTGGTGTCGCAACGTTTATTTTTGTCGAGTGTATACAGGTTTTTTGTACATAATAAATAATAAAAAGGAACTTTGTTCCATCCGGGTGTCCCTTGACACCTCTCAAGTTTTTTTTTAAACGCTTTCTACACTCATTGCCCCACAACAGGATTTTCTCCTGCGTCGTGGGTGCCATGGACACGCAAAGACGAATACACAAACCCGAAATCTAAATTCATCATTCAGATGTCTGCCTGGCCGGGGATCGAACCCGGGACCCACTGCGGGTCAAACCGGTGTGAGGACCGCTCCACCACACAAAGTAGTTAGTCTGTTGTGGCCCTTATTCAGTTTCCAAACAAGACAATGTTGCAATCAACGTTCGTGTTTTATTTCTGTTGTAGTCAATTCTGCAAATCGCCTATTCATTTACATTGTTTTCGTCAAACGGTATAATGTATTCTGAAGCTATATTCTTACTAAATAACAGGAAGATGAGTTACTATAATGGTGTTTCCTCAAACAAAACAGATGCTAATAAGCAATATAAATTATTCTAATAGGTTAAGGGATATTCCTTGACTTTAGTCATAACTCGTCTAAAATAGTTACATTAAACTTCTTTTAATTTTTCCTTCGTAATCGTAAGTATTATTTAGTATCGTATTTTTTTTTGAAATGTCATAATGTCAAGTTAAGATGATATTAGATTAGTATCTGTCTGGTTTGTCTTTATAGTCTTTCATATGTTGCTGAATAATGCGAACATCTTTACTTAAGACCACATCATTGACTAACTGCTGTTTCTTTTTAGCGTTACAACTGTCATCTTCTGACAGAATCCTATCGAAACATACTAAATGTTTGGCAAAGTCACAATATAGACAACGAACAGTAGTTTGACTCCATATAAACGGACGAATCGGTGCACACACACATGTAAATATCGTTTACACGGCCGCTCAGCATGCTTCGAAGTGCACAGCAACGCAGTGTCTCGCTGCGCGCCGGCCGAGATAGTTGTGTGTTCAATTAAAAAACATAAACGTGTCCTATGTTTTCCTAAAATTTATTTGATGAAACTATTAATAAGAATGCGTACTTATTATAAATAATTTCAAAGCTAATCGTAATAGGCGCAAATATTTTTCTGTGACAAATTTATAATGTTTTATAGTATGTTCATCAAATGTGTAATAAATACATAGTAATTAAAATTACATACTTTTTATTCTAGAATAATAAAATCTTACACCTAAAGTAAGTAATAATTTCACTTTTAGTAGGTGCCAACCATAGTGCCATGTTCAGCCGTAGGTATACATTTCAAGAATACGTCTGAGTCGGGCTACTGTTCGTTATCTATACTATGGCAAAGTCATGCAATCATATCAAAGGTACATACCATCTGTGGGCGATGTGTATAACTTCTTGCACAACTCCTGCGGCCCGCCGAGCGCGTTGATCTTGGCAAGCCCCTCGGCGCCGCGAGTTTCCATGAGCTCGCGGAGCTGCCGAAGGGAGACGCCATACTGCGCCGGCCGCCCCTCCACCGTAGCCATGGTGCCGGGCTCGCGGCCGCCGCCCGCACCACGCCCGACCGCCCTCTAGCTCTGCAACAAGAGAATGAGAATGAGAATGAGATAATATGGTTAGGTTAGGTTACCGCGGACGAGTGCTAATAGCGTACACGTGGTCCCGGCAAAGGGCGTCCAGAAGAACACTGTAGGGTTGTAGCTGGTAGGAGTCCGGCATATTCTCTTAGCTGCCTCCGTGACCGAGAGGAACTCATGAAGAGTTTCCCCACGAAAAAAAGAGGTTAGCTTAGGTTAGAAGGAGTACTGGAGTACGACATACCAGTGCACGCCTAGTTTTAAGGAAAGACCCGTACCCAGCAACGAAACGTAAAAATAATGTAACAATAAAATTGTGTTAAAAACTATCAAATATGTAAGTAGTAGTAGTGTAAATGAACGAGACGAGGCATGTCTGAAAACGTAAAATAAAATGAATGATAAAAATATGTTAACACTAGCAATAAATCATACTCGTAACTTGGTACATCGGTAGGTAAAAAGAACGCTCTTTGTAGATATGAATTGTAAATAATATGCAAATGTCTATCGAGCTCAGGTCTCATCAATGGCAGAATACATTGATGATACTTGACTAGAGAAAACATTTTGTGTGAAATGAATGTTAAAGGGATTTATGAGGATTCTGCTTTTATATTTAGTTTTTAAAATTCAATCAATAAACAAAAGCGAACGTAATTATTATTTTGTGATTTTATTGTTTTTATAAGGAGAAATATAAAAACGAGTCAAATCGAAAAGTTAACATGAAGAAAGGATAAAGTTGAAAGCAACATACAAATTAGGTTAATTTAAAGCAAAAGCAATTATGTTTCGATTTTACTTTTTGCTTTTGGAATGAATTGACGTTGATTTATAAATTATATTTGTCATACGATTCAATAGACATCAAATAAAATCAATGTAACGAAGTCATAACAGTTTTATGTACTACTAAGTGTAATTGGTGCTCCACATTTGGAGATACTCGATCATTAATCCATAAACAATCTAAGTTTCCTGGTTTATTACGATCGGTATGATGATAAACAAGATATTTCGGGCGCCATAAAACTTCCCGTCGACTGCACTTTACTGTTCAACGTTGCATAATTAAACAGACGGGAAAGCACTGACATCTACAAAGCTATCAGAAAATCCTACGTAACATTAAAAATACCGAGAAAGAGAAAATATTTCCACCAAAGTAAATGTCGCGACTTTTTAAAAAGTAAGAGGAATACACGAGATAAAGAATAACATTTGTCATACGAGTGAGAAAATTCCGTGATTCTTACTTTCCAAATAAATACATTCATGTTTCTTTCGTAAACGTATTTGCTTTTAAATTAACTTTGAATTTATATGAATCTTGTCCCATTTACATCCAAAAAGTAGCACAAGGAATCAATGAAAGTAAGATCAATGAAACTAAACACTTCAGATCAACAATCGTTTACATCACCCTCCGTTGTTATAGACACTAAAATCTTTATTTAACAGTGTTTTATTTCACGGATAACAAAGACATTACTTCAGTCCAATTACAAGGGGGTCGTAAATCTTTAAAAGAGACCGGCCTCGGAGATTAACGCGGAGTACTGCCATTCAATGTTTGAAATTAATGTAGTTGTTCGATATTCAATTATAAAAATTGCCAATAAATTATCTGTCGATAAAGACATTTGATTTCCATAATATTCCGCTATATTAGACTAACATTTCAAAGGTTATTCAATTGTAAAGTAGAAATCCAGAGTGTCCAATATTGTATCATATGTGGTAATTTATATCATAATATTTACAATTACTGAAGACATTTCTCAAAATCCTAAAGGTAGGTGAAATCAGCGGAGACCACCATATTAACAAATAATTCCAAATAAGTACCAATATTACTTTTTATGTGAGCTCAACATATCAATTTAATGAAAATAACAAAGAAAATACAAGCTAGAATGGTGCTTGCGAAAGAATTGAAAAGGAAATTGCTTTGAAACCTTACGTTGATCAAGAAAACGGGGCTATTCAAGCTTTCAGCTTCGGCCCGTAATGGAAGCGTAGATTTTATTTATAAGATTAGCGAATACAAGAGAATATTAGCATTCAGTAGTAGTATAAGAAACAGTGTTGGATAATAAGTAAGTTTAAAAATAGTACAATAATAAAAGAAACGAGCAATAAAATAAAATCTACAATTGTGCAATAAAAAATTTGCATGGAAGCATGTTCTAATTTTTTTTAGTAATAATACATATCAAAGACTTGAAGAATTTGAAATGTATTAAATGTTAGTAATGAAAAGGTGATGAAATAAAAACATGTATTGAACAGATAACTGAAGCAAAAGACATAAATGCCGTTATTGAGGTTCTCATCGGTAATCAGGGTGTTAGGGTGGTGGCGTTCACCTGTTAGGCAGTTACGGGTGTTTATAACCATATAAACTCCTACACCGAGCCACTGCAGTGTCATACATAATTTAACAAGCCGTAGGAGCTTAATAAAACGTACGCTTTCATGAGCTCCATCAAATTTTGTTTTGAATTGATAATCGTAACAATCTGGCTGTAAATATGTAAATGACTTGTTCGACAATTATCGAGGAGCTCATGTCAAATTTACAGCTATAGTAAGAGAGATTTTGTCGTGTTTATTAACATGTGTTATGAATTAATTTTCCACGGAGAAAAATTTCCATGGAAATAAACGATTTGCGCGAATACGGAATCGATATATAATCGATATATCTTTAAGTCGAAAAGAATCTTAAAATCGATGATACATTTATCGATTTTAAGAATCAGATACAGATACTGAAATAATTTTAAAAGCAAAAACTTACTATTCACAAACTTATGTAATTACAATTATGATTATCGAACTGAAAATGCTGAGAATGGTATGAAAGAAACACAATAATGAGGGACTTTTGTTGACAAAATAATTAACAAAAGCGTTCAACACAATTAATGAACGAGCAAGTTGGAGCTGAGAGGAAGGACGAAGTGGTCCATAAAGCGAGCGCAAAATACACAAGCGAAGGAAATGCGTAAACCCTTACTTTATGAGGAACTCACGAGCTTTCGGACGGAAATTGTACTTGCTGTACCCATAGAAACACTGGTTATTTGGAAAAAGTGTAAGTAGAAAACAAACGAGTGTTCTATTGACCCAAAATATATTTGTTTCGATTTTGAAATGTTTTTGGTGGAACCTCGTGCTATAATTTAAATTTTGATTAATATAATACAATATATGTTTCATAGAATACATACGATTAACTTGTAATAAGTAAAATATAGGAGTTAAGAGTTACTAATAAAAATATCACTGGGACATAGTAATAAACACATACTACTTGAATATTTAAATAAAAGAAAAATATTTCGCGTTTATTAATATTTTTGTTGATATAGTGTCCATAAAATAACTTCACAAACTATAACACTTTATATTATATTTAATCAACATCATCAAGCTAAATAAAAGTTATCATTTTCTGCGTTAGCATAGAATATAATTGTATTTGCATATTAAAGTAATTTACGTCTTAATCCAAATTAAGAGGGATTTAACGTTCACTTGAGTTTTCAAAATATGCAAAGCGTAATTAGGTCACCGGCGCCATTCCTGGGAGATTACGGTTCGTTATATTGCTGTTGCTTCCTCGATTCGCTTGTGGTTTTACGAAATTCTGCTTTTAACTTAACGTTACGAAGATTGACGGATTCGTCTAACCCATTTTTGAAACTTAACGGTCTATATTCGTTAAGGAGCCTTTTATATGACGAAAAATAATTTTTTTCAGAAATCCAAAATACAATCAATTTTTTTATAAATGCTAAAACATGCTCAAATATGAAATTTGATCTTTCTAGCATGATTGCACGCATTTTCATTCCTTTGAATTAACATGTGCAGTACCTGTTAGGAAATGCCATTGTGTGAATTCTTGCTTCTTCCCAAAATATAATGTACTCCTTCATTGCAAGATTTGCACTGAAAGTTAGCTTAACTTCGCGAATATTTTAAAATAAAACAGCGAGCTAGCTACTCGTCGAATTGATAATAATTTGCATCATATATGGCTAATCATCATCATCCGACATGAAAAAGATTTTTTTTGTCACTCCGTAAGTCCACCGACATCTTTTTGTGCAATAAGATATAGAACTATAATAAATAATTCTTAAAATTCACGTATGAAATGTCTAATGAAACACTAAGTTATAGGCTTCAGCGCAACCGCGCATCTTGTATGAACAATATTAAACCGGAAGTCGGAACGGGTGATCGTCTATAAAGCGGCCTAATATTTTTTTCTAAACAACATACCTAATGTTGTTTAGAAAAAAATATAGGCCGTATGAAATTAGGCATTATGAAAGTTTTATGAAGGTATGCGTAAAAGTATCTCGAACTCGAACTCGAAATTTAAGGGATACTCTAATATTCTTACTTATTTACTTGGTTTGCTATTGAAGAATTCTACCTTTTTTTAAATTTCTATTTATGCACATTCTATATTGTATTCTTATTTTGGTTGTTTCAATCTTGGTCAATGCAATAACAATTTAGATATAAAATCCATAAAGGTTTTAACTGGAGTTCATTGGAAAATATCATAATTACTCAACAATAATGAATAATGGAATTTACCATCAAACAAAACGAGCAAGAGGCCAAAATTGCCGAATTTATCTCGATTAAAATGTCTGTTCACAAAGAAAATTGTTACGAATACAATAAGGACCCTGTTACCATAAAAGAGATAAAATGTGTTAATGACATAATCGTACAAATTCCACGGAACGTCTTAGAAAAAGGAACTATTTAGTAGATGAGATATTTTCTAGATGTCTTTAGAGAGGTTTATACACATGCAGGTCACAGATCATTTCTTTAGAAAAAGTAACGCTTCTTTGACCGATGTTACTGTTAACTCTATCATATGATTGGTGATGTTCTTACTGATTCTTACTGATTGGGGATTGCATTTGGGGGTGTTCAAAGATTCGAATTATAATGGAATTTTGTTAAACATGGAAGTAGCAAACAACATGCTGTACATCTTATGGTAAGTGGCCACTGCCGCTCATGGACTCATGCTCATCAGCAATCAACCCCAGATAAGAGTCATACCTGAGTTTGAATGCCTCAGATAAATGTATCTCCTTTACTCCCTTCTATAGCAATAATAGGCGGTTGTGCGTTGTGTTGAGCAGTAGTTCGACCGGTGATGAAATACGAAGCCGAATGCTAGCCACGCAAAAAGCAGCATGAAAACCAACTACACAGCTCAGAGATGAAGATGCTCAGATGGGCAGGTGGTGCAACGAGGCTGGATCAGGTCCAAATTCATACATAAGAGGCACTTTCAAAGTGAGACCTATGCAAAATAAATTACTGGAGAGCTGCGGTGGTATGTGCACGTGACTATGAGGTGACCATCTGAGAAGTGTTAGATCCAGAAAAGTGTTAGACATCGTAGTGAAACCACAGTCAAACCACAAATGGTTCTACCACTTTAAAATTGCAATAATTCTGCTGCTATTTTTTAATCTACAATTTTTAACGATTATATTTACCGTGACATTTCAAATTAATTATCATTACATAAAGGTATGATCGTTGATAGCTTTCGCTTACTCTTTAGCGGTCGCGTTCCAAGTTTTCGTTAAAGTGAAAATTGCTAAAGGTCAGGTGGCTATTGACATCATTCAAAAGCTCCCATTTATTTTTAATAAAGAGAGTGAAGGTTCTCGAGAGTGCTGTAACTGCCTGGTAAGGACACCATCCGGTTTTTGTACAACCTATATCTGAAATATTAAAAGGTTTTAAAAGTTTAAAACCTTCTAATAATACCGTTTAAAAATGTGTATGTTAACAGTTTAAAAATTTGTTTTGTAAGTACAAAACACATTTTTTGTATGTATATTTTTTTTTGAAAGTGATTAAAATGGACATTCTCGCCACACTTATCTTGATTTCATTTTGTCAGTTCTTTCATACCAAAACAGAATTCAATTTAACTTTCAGTTAGTCTTACCAAGCTTCTACTTGGAGTTTGGAAAAACATCAATGCTCAGAAACATTTAACATTTAGTAAAAGTCGAAACATTTCATTTAATTTTCTATAAAGTGTTTTTGATGCAAAATAAATACCTATAAATTTATTGATATAAAATGAACATTATTATTTTACTAAAACTTAGTTAATACAACGACGATTTAAACGTAAAATTCATATGAAATGTGAAAGAAAATTGTACACATTTCATATAAATTTTTCACTTAACTTTCTAGCGAATTTATTCACTAAACTTTCTCCATTAATTGTAAGGTTAATATGGGTGATATGAAGATAGTGCAAGAAAAAGATACTGGTGATTTACAAGGTATGCTAGTAAGCTACTGTGACGTCACGTTAGCGTCAGGAAAACTCGCTAAGTAGGTCAAACGTTGAGTTGGCGCAAATTTAGCACAAACAACCTTGATTGAAGGGCTCCGTAATCGGTTACACGGAGATGGATACAATAAGAGCATAGGAGTAATTTCTTATTAAGATTAATAGATTAATATAATTAATTAGCTCATCAATAAGTCTGAGTGTGTAGATATGTACATATCTGATAACATTTGTCTTATTAGTAATGCCATAGGGAGGTCATTGCCGCCCGGGGATATGTGTATGTAACCAATTTCACGCGGAACAGAGCTTCTACCTTAAGTTGATCATAGATGCGTATCAGCTCAATAAAATTGTATGTGTGTTCGTTATGCTTTCACGCAAAATAACTGGTCGGAGATCGTTGAAATTTGGCACACAGTTTATGATCTTTTCAGGTCAGCTCTGTCGGTCAGCCACCCTCAAAAGATGGTAGAACTCTTTGTTGTTCGACTCCGGAAACACCACCACTGTTGGGTTCTGGTCTTAAGGGTGTGGTAAGGGCGACATACATTTCCGAGGCATTCCATCTTAGTCCTCAGGGGTAGTAACGCATCTGTGGCTAAGCTTAGGTGAGACTTTGATTGTACCTAGGGTTGATTATAGATGTTCATGGGCGGCAGTAGTTACTTACCATCAAGTGGGCTGCATGCTCGTTTGCTACTTCCTACTATGAAAAAATTATAATTATTTTGTAGCAAGTGAGCATGCAGTATACCAGACGATAAATAAATACTGTCGATGAAAGACATCTGTAATTAACCGCAAATAAGCTATCAGCAGTCTTATCTGAGGTCGACCACAAACACGTTTCGACTCCCCGACCAAGTGAATGCTCTGTAAATCTCTCTGTTATCACCAACTTAAACCAAGACAATGCTAACAATGACGTTATAGAGCAAAAATACATAAGTATGGTAGTGCCGAACCACAAAGGATCCTATCACTAAATTATCGAAGCCAAAACGCTATTCCATGGTAAAGTCAGATAATAAATACGGAATTTCATAGTTGGGTAACTAATTTCGGTTTATGCAGCCGTCAGCACTACAACCGGAAAATAGTGTTAATGCTTCCTATTATATTGAACTTAAACCATTAGGTGGGGAAGTTTACCCGATTATTATACTAGTTTTCGATCCGGTTGGTCTATCGCGATCCGATAACCATTCCCCGAAACTTTTAATAGAATTCCGGCAACGAAAGAACATAAGGTTTGGGGTAAACTTGTACTGAACGAATGGTTGTTAGTGAATTGGGGGTTGAATGGATTTTATATATAACTAATCGATAATTGTTTACAATCGTAAACGATTATCGATTAGTTTGTTGTTGTTGTTGTTGTTGTGTGTTTGTTGTTGTTTCTTTTTTGTTTCGCCTATTTTTATACTTTAGGGTTTTAATGTTTCAGTTACAAGCTTATGCTTCGTTAGTTTAGACTTCGTCTTTTTTTTAAGTACAATTGATAAAATATGACTGCTTTTTGACGCTTGTAAAGTACTATGAAAAAATATAGGTACTTTCTCTTTTTTTACTTTTTCTTTCTAGATTTTCGAGTCTTTCTAGAGACGTGCACTTAATAACGTTAAAAATTCATTCTTACTTTTATCGGCTAACTATTTCCCGTGCATTTACTCGCGTTTGAAATAATGATAATTATTATAAATTGTAATAAAATTAAGAGTTGCTGGACGAAAATCAAGACAAAATAATACTTCCAGACTTGTACTATAAATATATTTTAACAATTTAAATATCACAATAAGGGGAAAATTGTTTTTTTTTTACTTACTTTTTATTATATATTTTCAGTTTACCGAACCGTTATTTTTGCAAATATACGCAATGTAAAGACATGCAGAATGTCCTTCTTAAGTATTCATGTCACCAGTCATTATTAGCCCTCATGATCCTCTTACGTAACCTGTGTCGGCATGGCAACAAGTGCTAGTCCGACTGAGACTCGCAAGACTTAGGATTACATTTTCAAGACTTCAAATTGTACTTTCTTTAACACTATTGTACCTTTTACCACATTCACACAAAACTTACAGATATAAAACGAGGTATTTTGGGTTAAGCCAATATACAGTATCGTGTACATCTTTGGTATTTCCCAGGCATCTTTTCCATTATATCCTTAAACTTTTCATACAAGTCCGTCATACTTCATCTCGCTTGTGTTACGTCTTCACGTATAGCTTAAACGCTTTCTACACTCATAGCCCCACAGTAGGATTTTCTCCTGTGTCGTGGTGC
>DWPF01000715.1:0-10273 GCA_018251575.1 Cecropterus bathyllus | reverse complement strand
TTTTCCTTCACCGTAAAGCAGTGATAATTAACTTCTAATACGCACATAATTTAAGAAAATTAGTGGTGCGTGCCTGGAATTCGAACCTCGGTACCCTCGATTGAGAGGCTGAGTTTCAACCAATGTATTTATTAAAAATATAACTATGGTGGCATATACACTGCCACCCAAGGAAATCTGTTACTAACTCCATGTAGAAAGAAGATTCTACTCGTATGCGAAGCACAAGCGTTGAACCCTGAAGAGTACGATTGTCATACGTTAGTCAACTTGCATCCTCACCCATCCACCGAAACGCAAGAACCATTTCACGTTGCGTGCAACGGTAAACGTTTTAAGACCATTTATAAACCAATTCATGCATACAACTCCAAAAACATTCAGCATATATTAAAACAAATAACAGAATTTACAGTTGTATTTCATTCGTATAATAAAACGTAGCATACAAAACCAAAACTTAATTTGAGCTCTGCCAAAGCTAGGATAAACATTAATTCATTTTGAATTACGTTTCAAATTTAATAAATCCAAGCGAAATTACCTTATTTAAGAGCGTTACTTTACGGGGTTTGAATAAACGATAATTTAATATACCTAAAGAGTTTCGTGCCTAATTGTAGGGAGGGCGTCCAGTATCATTCGATCCGTCTTTGCCCTTAGAACTGTGAAGGTTGGTAATGGTAATTATTACAGACTAACTGTTGCCAGAGATAATCCAATAAATATTTACTTCAATGGATTACATGGAGCAGGGTCTCCCAAACTATTTTTCTCACCCTTTTCTTCCTAATAACGCAGTGTTATGCATCGCTGTGTTCTGATCTGAAGGGCGTGGTAAGGGATATATACTTACCCGAGGCGTACCAACTTGGTCCTTGAGGATAGAATCGCATCTGTAACTAGCCTCAAATGGGGCTCTAATATTGTCTGGGGTTGCGGATGTAAAAAAAAACTTCCAACTTACTACTGAGGTAGCAATGCATCTGTGGCGAGACCTCAGGTAAGACTTACCTGAGTTTGATAAGATGTCCATGGGCTGCAGTACGAGTAACTTACTTGGGTCCAACTGCTTTCTCGTTACCATGTTATGCTATGCTAATTATATTGCAAAACATAAATCAAAGTTATTTATAATTACAACCTCTTCAACATGCTCTATTTGGGACAAAAATTTGTGTTAAATATCTATGATTAAAATAAAAAAAAAAACTAAAAAAAATTATAGTCGCCTTGTGTAATCTCTTTAGAAGGAATTATAATTTTGATAAAAGAAAGCATACATTTGTCTACCCTACAGTTACATAGATAAGGATTTAAAATCGGAGCTCTTAATAAATTGGCTTTCTCGGAATGTGTTTAATTTGATGTCGGAATACTAAATTGCCTCCTTGTTTAGACGTAAGGCTCCCAATTTATGTGTTTTGTTACATCACGCTTTGCCATGCGGTTCAAATTATATTAGGACGGTTCTACGGTGACACAAAATGGAGATATTTTCCTTATTAGCTAAATGGATGCTTGTGGTGACAGCCTCGTGACATATTCAGGTTGCGTAGCCTTTAATGCTTTTAAACTTGATGTTAATCTTCGTTTTATAAAACATTAAATTGAAAATTAAAAACACCTGAATCATATAATGTATAAAAGCAAAAATTAAGAGTACGTATTTGTATTAATCGAACACAACATTAGTAATATTTTGGTTTAAGCGTTATCGTTTTGAGGGACTAATTTTATGCCTAATATAAATACACCAATACATAGACACTCAGATACATATGCGTTAAATTTACTCCCACCCCCTCTTTTTTGTAAGGCAGGTAACGTTAAAAACCTGGAAAATAGACGCCTTGTTTACGTAAATTTTGTTGATCAGATTTTAAGATTTAAAACCGACCGTGATGGCTTATCCGACTTACATGAGAACAAATAAGTATTAAAGTATTTATATTCTTACAAAAGATTAGAATTTGACAAAGCGGGAAGAGTTGTCTAATTCTTAGTACCAGAATAATACGAAATATGTATGTGTAATCATTGATAATTAATTCCTTTCAGCCGGTAGTGCTGTCAACTGATATTCCTTTACTAGGTCCTATATTACTCAGATTCTGTATAGAAGATGCTACAAATATATACAAGAACAAACACACATACGCACATATACACACTCATTCTATATATAACGTATCCTAACCTAACCTAATCAAGAATCGACTCACGCTACTTAATAATTGTATTTGAATACAATTTCCAGCTTACAAGTCTACACAATACTAAAAAACTGGCAATCATGTAAGATTAAGTTACCAAAATATCGTTTCCTTAGCAAAATTTCGTACACAAAGCAATACATAATTCAAACATAATATAAAGTAAATAATGAAGATTTCTCGAAGACTTGTTCTTATCTAGCACTAACGAAATTATTCCAGGAATCGTTTGAAGCGACTGTGATTCAGTTATTTACGTAAGATGAATTGTTTACTTAATGAATTGTTACATTCAATTTGTGGCAACTTGGTATGTTAAGTTAGAATCAAGTTGGTAACATAAACACTAGTAGATTCTGTCTAATCATACCTCACTAGTTGATGCCCGCGGCTTTATACGCACAGACAGTTATACAAACATTTAGCCCCTATATAACCTCGTTAGAGTAGAATATCAAAGAATTCTGTTTAATTCTAAGGCTGTTAAAATATAAAATTAGCCCATTATTCCTATTTTTCCCAGACTGCATCAGAAGTAGGGTAATGTTTTTCGAGCTTATGTATTTAAATACGACCCGCGTGGTGGAGCGGTCACCATTCCGGTCTGACACGCAGTGGGTTCCGGGTTCGATTCCCTGCTAGACGGACATCTGAAAGATGTTTAGATTTCTGTTTTGGGTCTGGTTGTTTGTGTATTCGTCTTTGTGTGTTCATGGCACCCACGACACAGGAGAAAATCCTAATGTGGGGCTGTGAGTGCAGAAAGCATTTAAAGCGTTTTAAAGCCTTAGTTTAATTCTCGTTTTTAAAGCCTTAGTTTAGTTCTCGGTGATATAATTTTCATGTCGATCCAGTACATAACTTTCGCATTCGGCGCATAATTTCCGTAACTTATATACAGTATTTTTTGGATATTTAACTTATATAGTCAAAAATAAATTTCCTTTCTTCAATGTAAAGGCTTCTCTTTATTGATTAATTGACATCACGGAGCGTAATCTTATGTGGGGCATTTTGATTAGATTTTTATTAAGAACACTTTTTATAATTATAATTTAAGGAAGATGTGTGGCCGAAACGTGTTGACAGCAAGAATGCTGATAGTGACCACGCTGAAATGAAGTGCGGTTTGATCGGGCTTTTTATAATGAGATTTAAATGCTGATGTAGCAAATAGGTACTACACTGCAGATGTAAGGTGTGCATGGACAAAGTGTAAAGGTAAATTTTTAAATCTGTATAGATTTAGACATTTACATATTGTCCAAACCATGTTTGGATCTGAATGGGTATCCATGTTTGGACAATATGTTCATTTTATGATATACACATTCACTGTAATATAGTGAATAAATGTGTCAGTGAGTGAGTAAATACAATAGTATTTCTAAGAACGTTAAATGTTTGTACTATAGTCTGCAGACTGTATAGTGCACTGTACCGTACGAAGTCCCGGGCAACAGCGGATCTTATTATAAAAATATAAACCACGTGTACATTTTCGTACCCTCTAATTTCTAGCATCTCAACGAACTGGTGGTTCTAGCTCGTAAGATTTTTATTTCGACTTTTATACGTGACAGGTATCACTGTTGACGAATTATATTTGTTTGTAGGACTGGTACCAACAGTTACGTTAGATCATGCTTAAAATAATTTTAACACGAATAAAATAGTTCGCGAAACTTTAAAATCGTCAAATCAGTTTGAACAGAACCGATTTAACTGTGAACAAAGACTCAATCAATGTATTCAATTTGATCAAACAGCAGCGCCCCTCCGCTGCACGCCAATGTTCACGTCAATCTGGTTTTATCAGGCACATGTGCTCCATTATACCTCCTATTTCCTGGCGATAAATCCAATTAGAAGAATCGAGAATGGTAATCGAGTTTTTCAACGTATCATATGGGACTCTATTCTGTTATAGCTCTTTGAATTGCTTACAGTTTGTGATGTATTTTTTAACCATCGACGCAAAAAAGTGAATGAATTGAATGTCTTCTTTTGTATAGGCCTACGGGGAAACTTTCAAATTGTCAGTTACAACATTTATTTTCACACTACCACCGGATCTGAACTAGATCTCAACTGAGATAATCCGGTAAGAAACTCAGCGGATTTGTCTTTTTGTTTTCTTTTGTGTTTTTGTTTGCTTTGTCTTTTGAATAGAAGTTAATACAAAAGTAGGCTATAAGTTTCACGTGAAAATGTTTTCTTTTTCACATTGTAAGTGACATCTGTCTTTAATTCTAGATGAGATTAGAATCTTAACGGTTGGTTACGAATGCGTTGCTACCCCTGAGGACTACATTAACGTGCCCTTCAGACCAGTAGCGCCTAACACTGGTTTTTTTACGCAGAAATAGGTCTAGCAGTGGCGGCAACAGGGTCAAACCACAAAAGGTTCTATTATCTGGTTCATTAACTTTACGACCATTAACTTATTCAAATCTTATGTAAAGTTTCATGACTCCACATTCACGGACTAATGCTTTGCTTTCTATCAGTCTGTGTTGGAATTTAACTAATTTACTTAAATGCATTAACTTTTAAATACAACTCTACTTTGTTTTGTAAGTTACTTAACTTCTTCTTTTAAATATAAACGAATGCAACTTTCAAAAGTATTCAAGCTTTGCTAAGCTCAGTAACCTTTCTATTATACAGAGATGAATAAAGTTTTTACTTAAGTAAGAGAAATATGAAAGAAATGTGGGTGTTTCGAGAATTTTAAATAATATTTTTGCAAATTATTGTTATAAAACTTAAGATTTAAATACGAGACAAAGAATTCTAAGATGTTTTTGTCTATATGCAATGCTAATGGTACAAATATTAAATGGATTTTCTTTTAAAGATATTGTATATTTTCTTACATTATTATATTTAATTTGCATCGATGCAGAAAATATATAAATGAACTCAGTTTTAATAATAAGTTTTAATTTGGTTTGGTTTTGAAGGTGGTAGAACATACATAGTTCGACCGGAGAGATACCACCGCCGCACCTATTTCTAGAGTGAAGTCCCTGGGTTTCGGTAGAAAGATGTGGTTGCCGGTTTACTTGTATGTGAGGTGACCAACTTAGTTCTCGGAAGTAGCAACGCATCTGTGATTTACTTCACATAGAACCCCTGTTCTATATGATGTTTCTTACAGATGTCCATGGGTAACAGTGGCCACTCACCATCGGGACTGTATGCTCAGTTGCTACTTTAATCTTATAAAATAAAAATAGTATATTAATCCTTTCATACGGAAAGTTTTTATAAGATAAGTTTCAATAAGATAATTGAAGAGACACTTTTGGATTCTATTAAATTAAAAATGCCTAGCAGTCCAAGTTTTCCACGCCTTATTTATTACGTCTTTCAATAAAGGGTAGATGCCAAAACTTTATTCAAGACGCGATCCACCCTTGCATTTCTTACGCTCCGACCGAACCCCGATCTCCCCAAAAATGCGATCCAATATTTGACATCATTAAACGAGCAACGGCGAAACAATGCCACCTCATTTCCATAGCACACACGCCGGCATGCGCCATATTAAACGAATTCTATGACGTGTCAACTCAATTTATTGTCTGTGGCCCTATAACGTCTGTCATTACGAAAAAGACTCTTCAACGCGTTCCGACCAATTCAATTATTAATTGATAGGGACGTGCCTCTGACATGATAATTTCCAACTCGAGTATTTCATTTCTTTTCCAACTGGAGTATTCCATTTCTTTCCCGTTTCTCGATAATTTCCATTTCGTTCGAGACGCTGTCGGCTCTTTAATTAATGGTTCCGTATGTTTGACCTCCTAATCGTGAATATTTATGGCGGAATTTGAATTGTAATGGACTTTTATGAATTTTTTTCAAGTTACAACGAGCGCACTTTGAATTTTCGAGCTTGGCTAAGTGATTGCTCGGAGTTACTTTGAACTCTGTTCATTTTGAGTTTGTGTTACGAATCATTTAAGTAAGTAAGCTCAGTGGATCTAGATGTTAACTTTAAGTCGGTCTTTCAGTTATTTAACTTTATTTCGATCACTTTGCATTTTCAATAGAACAGAGATTTGAGTTAGATTCCCGTACAGCACACATCTAAATGTTAAATTTACATTTATGATATGAGTCTTGGTATACACTTGTCTTTGCCGTGTGTGCATACTTACGACTAACGGCTATTACTATTTACGCGGCTATTAATGTAAAAAATATCATTTTAGTATATAGGTCAGTATGACGTCAAAGTTACCCTAAACGTACGATATACTCAACGATCCGTGTGTTGGAATGGTCATCATACCTGTGCAATACGCAATGAGATCCAAGTTCGATCTTCGGCCAGACAGACATCTGAATAATCAATGAGTGTGTGTGAGTTCATGATACCCATTCATCTTTTCATGTGTCAAAGGCACCTACGATACTGATGAAAGTGGTTATGAGTATGGGAAGTGTAATTATTAATTATTATATTTAATTGAGCGCTTGAAACTTGGCGCCTAAGTGATAGGCGTTTCACACGCTATCTAGACAAACCACGCTAAGTTGGTGAAAATCGAATAATCCCAATTCTAGGCAGCTCAAGTTAGACATTCTAACTTTAGTCTTGGCTGTAACTCAATTACGAGAAGCCCCACCGATGTAGCTCCCATGCGCTTAATTGTGTTGTGGTATTACTAACTGAATTAAGACTTCAAAAATTTACTCAGTGAATGCATGAAGAGACCGTTCGGTATAGAGTGAGCATTTTGAATGCATTAAAAATTTACCCAGTGAATGCATGAAGAGACTAATCGGTATACAGTAAGCAATTAGAATTTGTTAAACAGAGAACGCACGAGGATACTATTTAGTATAAAGTGAGCTATTAATTAGTCTTAAGTTTCAGCATTCTTAGTAGTTCAACTGCAGAGGCAGTAGGACTGATAAATTTCGACTGCAGTGGTACCACTGTGTTACCTGTTTCTATTTTATACCAGGTAAACTCTGCATTCCAGGTTTAAAGGCCTGCTAAACCTCATTTTATTCAAGGCTTCCAACTTAGTCCTTGGGCTTTTAAAATGCCAGGTGTTGAGTACAAATGTCTTCGAACAGCAGTAACGACTTTCCCCAATTGACTAATTGACTGCATTTTATATTAAAAATAGTTTCAATAAACAAAAAATGGTTGTAGTAACTTTCTATTTATTATTTGTATCAATGGCACTTTTATTAATAGATTCCTAAGTTTATCATGCAAGGTTTATTTTAAAAACATAACACTGGGGATTATATTTCTCTAGCGGAATATCTTTTTTATTATATAGAAGTAGCAAACGAGCATGAAGTCTATCTGGGGGCAAGTAGCCACTGCTGCCCAGGGACAATCATCCCTATCACCAACACACTTGACCCTAAATAAGAGGCTTGTCTGAAGTTGGCTACAGTTACATTGCAATTTATGAGAACTAACTTAGAACGTCTCGGAAAGTACGTGCAGTAGGCATGTAAATAATATAAAAAATATTACATTGTAAAAAATATCTGATCACAATGCAAGTACTCGTATCTCGTAGAGACAGCAGAGTCGACAGACGGCTTCTAATAATAGCCAGATCGATATCGAGCCGACTGTGTGGTATGACGGACGTAGTAAACATTTACCCTAGAGACTATCACTATATAAAACCTTGCTTAGAGACAACTGATATTTTTATGGAAGTGTTTTGGTTTTATATTTTTGTGTCTCATTTTTGTATATATATAATACACTTCCTACACTCATAGCCCCACACTAGGATTTTCTCCTGTCTCGTCGGTGCCATGGACACCCAGACCCAGAACAGAATCTTAACTCATCATTCAGATCTAGTCTGGCCGGGAATCGAACCCAGGACCCACTGCGTGTCAGACCGGTATGGTGACCAGTCCGCCTCGCGGGTCGTCAAACATAAATTTTGTATTTTAGTGTATTAATTTATGGTTAACAGGAAATAATGTTGTATGTCATAAATATTACACTACACAAATAAAAACTCTTAAACCTCTCTTAGTCTAGGAAAGTGAGTATAAGTGTTGCGACTTTAATGCTTAAAGAAGGCCCTTCGCACTCCGCACGTATCACAAGTAGCCCGAAACTAGGCTTTTTCGTGTTTCGTGGGTGGCATAGACACATAAACACGAATTCCAAAATAGAGATCTAAATTCAACATTTACATATTTTTCTGGCTGGAAATCGAACCCGGAATTACGTGTAAAACCGGCATGGTGGCAGTTTTGCTACGTGCGTTCGCTCCGTTCCGAGTTCCGATCCGTTCCAACTTAGTCCTCAGAGGTAGCGACGCATCAGGCTGGCTGGCTGGTTAACCTCAGGTAAAACTAATCTTACCTAGGTTTGATTAAGTGCATGGATGGCAGTGGCTACTTACCATAAAGTAGTCTGCTAGTTTGCTACTTCCATATTATGAAAAAAGTATTTCAGTAGTATTATTGTAGTGTGCAATAAAAGAGTATTTTATTATATCATTGCACATTCCATGTCCCATTCCCTGCTAAACCCTCCATTATCGAAGCCCTATTCCATCTTAGATTAAGAGAACTCGAAATAATGACAACAATCATCAATATTTGCGTCAATATTTCGCGATATTAACACATAAAGAGGGGACCGGAATTAAGTTTACGAGTTTGTTGACGTAACGAGGTCGCAAACACGTCGTAAGATGCCTTTACGATGATCGGGCGATTGCTTAATATTAACATCTTGGGTAAACAACCTTTACAATGTTCATATTTTGGAATAAACAACATTAATGATGGTGTTTGCATTAATTAGTTTTGTTTTTCTTTTTACAGTGTTTATAATGAGAGATACAGTTCCATTTGTTTCAAAGATTAAATACTTTTTACCCAAGAGGCTTTAGTAATACTTGTATGGAGTAAACATTCTATATAAATATTAATTAAGCCTCTAGTTTTCAAAACTTCAAATCAAATCTTAACTCTATAAAATAGGTAATTTTTTTAAATAAATACAGAAGTTAATCTTTATTCCCGTCACAAACGGGACATATGCCTATTTATAGCGGGTATATAGTGAATATAATTATTTGACATATGTCAAGGATGAGAGGATTTTTTTTTTCTAATTTATATATTGTACATAAAATTGCTGAATATTTGATAAAAAAATGGAATATAAAACCAAAAGCAAACCAAAGTATCAAAATGATAATCCTCTATAGAATACTGTTAACCTGATTTCATAGTTACACAACTTGTTATAAGAATATGTAGTTACTATAAAATACAGATTAATCATTTACAAATATATTTGTAACTTCTGAAAAGTTTCTGAAACATGTGTCTTTATAGTACAGAACTATATCTTTACCAAATGCCTTCAACTATGACTTTTCTTTCTTTCTCTTTGAATTGCAACTATAAATAAACGAAGTCAAAAACAAATTAAATAAGTAGGTCAAAGCCTCAACGATTCTCACTTAACAATGTTCCAACTCTAAAGAAGTTAACTTGCCGCAATTATCTTAACTGTGTCCCCGCACGCTTTGTACGTTAACTTTTAACTTCAATTTCCTTTACTTTATTTTCCGGTTCATTATTAGTGGATTTCTGACTTTGGTTCATCTTGTCGATTTATTTGAGTTTCAACTGTTTGATTTCGACTTTGTTTATTGAATTTTATACATATCTCGATATAAAATGTATTTCATATCTCTGTCAACTCATTTAATGAAGTAAGTAATGTAAGAAAATAAATAATGTCAAGCAAAAAATAAAAATATACACTTAACTTTTGTTACATATATACTAGCTGACCCAGCAAATGTTGTTTTGCCATATAAATTATTTCTAGGCAATTTTTAGTGTAGACAAGAAGTAACTTATTGTGAGTGTGTAAGGATGTGGTATATACGAGAAATAGGCATGGAGCGTATCGATTTTTATAAAAGAAAATAGATTTGCCTTCAGGGAAATTTTAATCGAAATAGAGTGAAAAACATTTACAAAAAAGGCCATAAATGATCAGTTATCGAGCGGGATAAAAAATG
>DWPF01000714.1:0-10276 GCA_018251575.1 Cecropterus bathyllus | reverse complement strand
ATTTCTGTTCTGGGTCTGGGTGTTTGTGTATTCGTCTTTGTGTGTCCATGGCACCCACAACACAGGGGAAAATCCTAGTGTGGGGCTATGAGTGTAGAAAGCGTTTTTTTTATAGTAACAACAGACCAGACATCGGAAATTCTGAAACTTTTGTCAAAAATTAATCAATCCGAGATGGAGTGGTGAAGTGAAAAGTTTTTGTTTGAAAATCTTGACAACATCCGCTCTTTAGTGTGGCCGCATACATACGGTGTCCTGATCGTGTTTCCTGAGTTTACTTCCAAAATCATGTAAGCAAGTTTGTCATACAAAATCTTTGATACGCACTTGTCCATTTCGGTTAAAAATTAAGCCGTGCGTTTGATTACAATAGTAAATTTTTGTTGTCTGTATTGTAACTTTACGTCTTAAGTTTCAAAACGCTAACTATTTCCACAAATTGCTCATCTGAATAGAAAGGGAAATGCTCGCCCAAATCCCATAAGAACAAAATTAGGTTAGTGGATAACGTGAACATTTCATCTTGTTCCCTCAAGACTATCTTGTACGTTACATTATTTCGTGATGTGTTCTCTTAATTGGGTCACATACGTATCTAAGTTAATTGACGAAACAGTTCAAAATTGGATCTAATTTACTACTAATTCAGACACCACGTCACTGCAAATCTGTGTTGATTAAACTCTGTCGTTATTGCATTATATGTATCGCTTGGATGTAATAATGTTGGCAGAGCTTCACGGGATTCGCGGGATGGAATAGTAAAAGCAGGTAAAAGTATCCACCGAGACAAGGTGGATTTGAACATCGTCCACTCCTTAACTAACTAACTGTCTAACTTCTGGGCATGGTTTTCTCTCAGAGTAAGCAGGGTTTTAGCTATAGACAACCACTCTGGCCGACTGAAGTTCAAATTTGCGGATTAAAAAAATATAAAAGCACTCAAAACTTGATTTAAAAAAAAATTAAAAAAAAAAACACACAAAATTACTTGACCTTTTCTTTAACACTAAAGCAATCTTAATTCTTTAACACTAAATTAATCTTACTAATATTATAAATGCTGATATTTCTTCTTAGCACAATATACGTAAATATCACGAGCTGGTTCTAGTTTTTAGTACCTACCTGATAATTTTTTGAAAAAGTTAGATGTTAACATCGTTCAATGGAAAAATGCCAAATATCGCACAAAACGTACTATGGTTTTCTTCTATAAGATGAAAAATCGTCATGAAATAATATTAATAATATTATTGTTCTTCACGAGTGCAGATGAATTATGGATTTGAATGAAGAATTACGGGTCTGTTGATTTGAGTTCAACGCTACAAAGGAATCCCATTATTGGACTTTAATTACGAATGTAAGGCGTTCATGTTTTGAAGGGTGTTAAAACAGCAATGTAGCGCTGTTGTGTTCGGGTTTGAAGAATGTCGTAAAGCAGCCGTACTTACAAGAGGCATTTGAAATCAGTTCTCAGTAGTAACAAATGTGCAAAGTAAATCAAGTTTTATCTACGCAAGGAGTTATAAATGGTCATATTTAGTTGTGAAAATTGTAAATAAGGTTTTAAAAAAAAATTAAAGTTAAGGGCATATGGTTCGACCTACTATAGAAAGAGATATAGCCACTATGTCTGCTTTATTACGGCAGTGTTAGGCTGCTATAATATTATCCAAGGGCATGATAAATCGTTTGTACTAGACATTGTGTACGAGACACTATTTTGACTTTTAACGCGTTTAGAAGAATAATTAGTGGAGTTGGTTTTGACAAGAAGAGAATATTTCATTGTTTTATTAGAAGTAAAGACGGAATGTTTTACTTTGATTATATTATTTATAAATATGTACATCTATACATATAAATAGAATTGAAGTGTCTGTTTGTAATATCGAAAAAACAGCTTTTTGCCAAATACATAATGGAATTATATACGATACTGATAACAAAAAATCCATCTATAAATTTTTGTCTGTCTGTCTGTCTGTATGTTTCGGGTAATCTCTGAAACCGCTGTTCCGATTTTGACGGACTTTCACTGTTGGATAGCTGATAACATAAGGCGCAACTTAGCTTAAGTTTCTTTACTTTCATTGTAGAAAATGTTATTAGGGTTCCGCACAAAAAAATAAAAACTAAGAAATCGCGCGCACTGTACGCACAGGCAGCCACTGCCACTGCCGCTAATGTCTGTATAAGGTCTAAAATTTCGGCTTTACTATGCCAAGTTACATTTTTTAAACGCAGGTAAAACCACGGCGCTCAGCTTTTTGTAAATATTTTTATATTTGTGGTATGGTAATGGACATTACCATAGTCCTCATAGATAGTAATGCATCTGTAGCCGACCTCAGGACTGTAATCCTATGTGAGATTGAGTACAGATATTTATGAGCGGTCATATCCATTGATGGTAAACAGCGCGTACAAGCGTACATACTCGTGAGCTACTTCGTTATTATATAAAAGGTGCTTACAGTGTAAGCTGCTGCTTTCATTAGATTTTCTTTACAGGTCTCATCCACTGATGGACTCAGCTGTTCGGCACGAGGGTGATGCGCCGGCGTTTTACAAGCGCGACTTGGTTCTCACCACACTAGTGGTCGACCGGCAAACGGTGGACATGCTGGCTGACGATATCACCTATACAATATTCTACGCCGGCACTAGTGAGTTTTAGACATATTTGTACAAGATCCCTTATATGTGTATTACTTACAAAAATGAACCGCCTGTCATTGCATAATAACTACAAAAGCTACATTATGTTTCGCATGATATACATACAATATTTTTATTATTTTTTTCTGTTCCTCTTCATTTACCTATTTCAATACGAAAAATGTCTATAAACAATATTTTGACGGATCCATCATGGAAAGATAGATGAGCTTACGGGGATTGTGGGATAAGCGGAGTTAAAATATATTAAGGCTTACTTAAAAAAAAATCAGGTTATACAATCTATCAGTGCCTAACTTAACGCTACCGTTTGAGTGATTCGCTACAACATTTGCTACTAACCAAAATATGAAATTATTAATGATCACATTTAAAATGTGTGAAATATGGGTGATGTTACTTTTAATAGAAAGATAAATAAAAAAATAAATTCGCACTGGCAAATGTATATTTTTTGCTATTTATTTATTATTTTTATTATTATATTTAAAAGAAAAAATAAATAAAAACTTTATTAATTAGGCACAGGTGAAGTATACAAGATAGTGCAGTGGGCGGGCGGCGGTTCCCGCGTGGCGGATGTGTGGCACGCAGCGGGCGCGGAGCCGGTGAGCGCGCTCGCGCTCTCCCGACATTCTCATGCGCTTTACCTCGCCACCGATAACAGGATACGACAGCTGCCACTACGTGCCTGTACTCACAGGTAAGTTGTATATAATAACGAAGTGTATTAAAGTAAAAATAGTGCAGTCAGCGGGTGTGGATTTCGCCCTCGCGCCGGGCCCGAAACTGGTGCGCGCGCTCGCGTTCTCGCGACACTCGCCCGTGCTCTACTCGTACCTTGCTACCGATAACAGGTACAACAGCTGTTACTACGCGCTTACTCTCACTCACTCACTCACAGGTACGTTTTATATTAGAAGCGAAGTGTGTTTAACCGAAATAGTTCAGTGGACAAGTGTTGTCTTCCGCGTGGCGGACCTGTGGCACATAGCCGGCGACACTTGTCTGTCTGCCTGTCTGCGAAGTCTGTTGATATGTTTAAACAACAAACTTACTTATGAATCGTAGGGAATTGTTTACATATTCTGTAAAATTTGTTACTTCTGTGTGGTGGAAGAGTAGCGCGTATTTGGTAAGCTTATATAAAACATAATTATGTAATCATGGAACAAGTTATGTAGATAGGTTTTTTACCTGTCGAATTTATTACGCCTCTGGTCATGTTTTACTTATTAAAACCAAAAGAATAAATTTTAATACTAATTTGACGAGCTAATCAACTTAGAGAGGAACCTCTCTCTTGTATGGAGTTCCACTTAATGCCAGTTTGACTAAAAGCGTCTCCACTCATGAGTGGTTGGTTAATATTATTATTTACGATTTCCCCAAACAGGTACGACAGTTGCGTCCGTTGCGTCCTAGACCCGTACTGCGGGTGGGACAAGGAAGTAGGTGCGTGCCGGCCCTACACTCCCGGCCTACTGCACGACGCTACCAACTCTACACCATCGATATGCGAGGCTAGCGCGCCATTGCGTACCGTGCGCGCAGGCTTCGGCCAGAGTGTACATCTAGCAGCCTTCGGGAAAACCCCAGAAGCGCTGAAGGATCAGATCGTGGCGTGGTACCACCACTCCAGGGAAAAGGGACGATACAAAATTACTTACAAGTATGTATTTATAAATGATGACAATATTTACAATGAATGTTTTGGTGTGAATCATAACAGTTACGATAAACAAAACTTAAGTTAATCACTTACTCAGTTTATTGTTGCACCTTGTTGGGACTTGTATTACATCTAAGTTTTGTTTTAGATTTCCATGACAAGAACCTAGATTTGTATCATAATGACTATTGTTATGTAACCGAAAGTAAGAGTGAATAATGAAATAATTTTCCATTGTGGAACAGTTTAGCATGTCATATGACAATTTGATTTAAGAACAAAGGCTTTGCTCAGTGCTTAGTTCCTTATAGCGTAGCTATAATGTAGCTAAAATCGCGATACCATATGCTGTTTAAAATTTGTTATAGATTTTTGCGCTAGAAGAGTAGAGTATGTCAACTTTTGTAACATAAAAGGCGAAACAAAAGCAACGCGTTTTACTATAAGTGTAGTAACGATGAAATTTTCCCGCGTTCAAGATTACGAAGAACAAAGACTTATCTCCACATAGGTGCTTAGTTCCGCGGAACAAAAGCGTAACTCGTCACTTAGTTCCTCATTGTTGCAGTTGGGAGCGGGTGCTTCAGACGGCGGAGCGCGGGCTCGTGCTGCTGTCGGTGACGGAGGCCGATCGCGGCCGCTACGAGTGCTACTTCGGCCCCACACTAATTGCCTCTTATAACCTAGACATAGATATGCACAGGTGAATCACCATATTTTAACATAATTTCGTGACACTGAATCTTTTTATGATTAACTGTTGTTTAAACAGAATAAATTTTGCAAACCCTATCGTCAAACGATCACTGTTCTATCAAGATAAATTCATTACCACAAATATAACATGATTAAAGAAAATGTAATTTTCTTTAATCAAGCATCTTCACAAGTTTATTTAACAATATGTGCCTGTAACGTATAGAGCTTTAAAATTATAAAGTTATATTTTAGTGAGTGACTTCTTTTTTACTTTTTCATTAGTTCCTGCATTTAATTTCCGACGATTTTTGTCAACGCTAAATATAACGAGCGTTTTGAACATGTGTTGTGGAAAGAATTTTGGGAGATATTTTTGTATTTCATTTGTATATCATAACTAATCCTTTTTGTTATAGATGTACACAGCCGAATAAATCTCAAGAATACAAACAAGTGTACTCTGATTGGTGTCATGAGTTTGAGAAATACAAGAGCGCGATGAAAGCGTGGGAGTCGCGTCAAATGGTGAGTAAAACATTTATCAATAAGGAAATAATTCAGTAACCGTTGGTAAAATGGGCTTTACCTTTCGTAGTCTTGTATCTAATGTATCGAGGGCAATATGTCGGTTTATGTCACATCATGAATACTGTGTCGTCTGTTGTCGTTCTTGAATAGCATTCATTCCCTTTTTTCCGTGGATGGCTGAAAATCCAGGAAATGGTTCGCAGCGTCTTTTTGTTAAAATTAACGTTAAATCAATGTCAGGTATGGTGTCTATTAGCAAAAACCCCCATCGGGGAAGGTTTATCCAGCAGTGGATCTCGAAAGGCTTAAGGATGAATGGATGGGAGTACATCTTATACTGCGTTTCCGTACTTTGGAGTCCGAATAATGTCCAACCAAGGCATAAGTTTTGTATCAAAATTGGAGGAGTTGCGTTCACTCAACAATGCTATGCGACAATGTATAATGTGGATTGTACGTCGAATTAGTACGACTCTTCGTATTGAGAGTCGTTATAAATAAGGAAATTGGTTTGTTCAGACATATCCATTTCATGAGTTTATATGTTTTGCAGCTGTGCAAGATCTGATTTGATTTATTGAATAAATAAAAAGCTGTTACATATCAATGCATTTACAATCATTTATTATCGACGCAGAAGTTATTACTCATACAGATTGATCTCTTTTGATTGATTTACCTCGGTTAAATAACGAGTTGTATCAACTTTAATATGATCACTTTATTCTATTTTTGAACTAGTTACTAAAGTACTATTCTATTGTAGTTAACGATAATCCTTGGTCTAAAACTGTATCAACAGTCGCTATAATATTTCACGAATTGATTTTCAATTATGTTTAGTTTTCCCGAGCACTTTTATTTAGGTTTTGTTATTAGCATGAAAGTAGATCAAAAGTATGATTACTTATAATTATAGGCATCGGAAAATATTCCAAGGCTTTCACGTTGTTACTAGCAATATATAAGGACTTCAAATATCAATATTATTCTACGAGTATATTACTTACAACTCCATTAGTAAATTAAGTTAGTTTTTAACCTTAGCATTATAAAAACTTAATTAAGTGAATAGTATTTTTTCGGCGGAAAATAAAGTATTCAACGGCGTCGTATGCAATATTTTTTCCATAATTCGTTTTATTGATATCTCGGGCACTAAACATTAAAGTCATTTGTTACATCGGACCATATTCATCCCATCAGATTGAGTTAGAGAGAAAAACATATAAATAATGTAGCAATAAATCATAATCAAGCAATATATCACAAGTCATGCGATTTATTAATACGTTCCATTTCAGCAATGCTCGAAAAACTTGAATGCATCGAGCCAGCAGAACAACATGGGCAACGAGATCGTGGCCTCGCTCCGGTGATAGGGCACAGAACAGAGCTATGATTAATGAATTATACACCCCCCGCCTAACATGAACTATCGGATATCCCTCCGGTATACTTGCTTTAAGCGTCTACGAAGCTCGTAATGTTGCCGTCTTTTACATTCGCAAATTTATATATTAAGTAAGCGTTTATACAGATCTCATTGGCTTGCGCAAATTTATAAAATGGCAGAGAAAATACTGTACAAAATTAGCACAGATAAAATTGATTAACATATTCGTATTTGTACATTTAGATAGATTCATGAGTGATGACCCAAATGTTTGAAAACGTATGAATGTAAACAAGCAAACGGAAGAGAAAGATGAAATCAGGGAACAATCGGCTAACAGAATCACTACATCCAGAGTCTATAGCTTCTGATTGATGGATCACTTCGCATTGTTTGAATAAAGCTAACTTATTTGTGATCACGACCCCGCTACGCATTGTAATGTACACCCAATAGTTCATGTTATGCGTTCCTATAAGTTGACGTTGAATAGTATCTACTATTGTTGAAAGCGACTGAAAATTAATGTTAAATTATTATCGTAAATTTGTTTCTTTGTATCCAATAATTGCGTTTGTAAGCGATAAACTGTTATCTAAATGTACGCCTCTGCGTTGGAAATGTATTGTAAATATTTCAAAAAATGAAGATGGTTATAATCCACAAAATACAAAATGCTGTGATATCAGTTTGCGTTAGAGTGTAGGCACATAAAAATATTTAATTGAAACATGATTGTAAAGAATGACGGAACTTAAGTAGTGTAAGATATCGTGTGGATCAAGCAGTATAATTACAACCTACCGCTTATATTATTAGGTGAAATTCATTTAACACAATAACTATTGATAGTTTCATAGATACACTTAATTAAATTAATTCGCGTCCATTCAGAATTTTGAAATACAAATGAGCAATACTAACGCCAATTTAGACTTAAGGGTAATTAATTATAATAAACAACAGATTCATGGATTGTATCAAGTTAAAATAAGAGCGTTTATGTAGAATAGTTATACCGAATCCGATAAAAAATCTAATTACACGTCATTTAACATTATTGTATTAAGTTTGTCTTCTCCAGGCTGTTATTAATTTTGCCATAAAATATAATTTTAGGCCCATTTCGGAAATTTAAACCGAATTTAGTAGAGATTGTTTACCTTGTTTTCCATTAAGTTGATTATTAGGTAATCTCGCTAGAATAGTGCCTTGTGACGCATGCTTAGGGTCTTTTTCCTATCACGCGGGTTTACGGTCGCGTGCGGTTCTTTTCGCCATGTATGCACACTCGCATCCTGTTGTTTCAATAATACTATACCTTGTTGCCATGAGCTCGCGGGACGCGATAAAAACTTAAACGATTGAATTCACGCATGCAAGTCGCGCACGCGGACATAAACCCGCGTGGCAATGAAAAGGCCTTTACAGTATTGTAATCATTATTAAAATATTGACTAATATTTTTGTGTATTATGTGTAGATAACTTAAGTAGATTAAATAAGAATTAATTTATGAGTAAGTAGTTGTTCGAAAATAAAGCAATAATCTTCAGTTGAAGTAAAATATTGCCAGTATTATTATAATTGTTTGCTATGGATAGATTTTTGTACTTAAGAAAATTGTTGAACTGTGTGTCTATTTGTAGTGTCTTTTTTATCCGTACTTCTGAGTTACATGAGATGATTTTCAATACGATTTATATATATTATTTTAAGTAAATTACGTACATGCCTATATGTATACTTATTTTATTTTTCTCTTAATGTTTTTAATGTTAAAAGTACCTAAACAGGCTGTGTGTGATATTGGCACAGAGTACCTATACTATATTGTAGTAATGAACTGGTTATGTGAATTTTTGTAGAAGGATTCTTTATTTGCTGATGATAACTGTATGAAATAAGTGTATACTCCTAACATAGCATTTATTTCCTCGTATAGTATGAGAACAGATGTAAATAAATTATAACTTTTGGTAGAAAGATTACTATTGAATAGGTGCATATGTTTATTGTATAAATAAATAAGTTTAAGCTATTGTTTTATAACAAGACTCAAGAAATAAATTATTTTAGATCTATTTCTTGTTTAATTTACCATTCTTCTCGTACTAAAAGTGTGCTAAAGCTGTCATTAACAATTAAATCGTAATTTGAGCGAACTGTTTATGTCGTCTTTAATGGTTTATTCATTTTTAACACTCGAAGAAAAACTAAATTTTCATTAAAGAACGAGATCGTAATGGATCTTTTCTATATATCTTTTTAGGAGCAATGAAACCGTAATTCGAGTATCGTAAACGGCGTCTGTCTTAGATTGGCGAACATCATAGGATTTAATTACCGAGGGAGAGCGGAATAATTGGCGAGTCGCCTGTAATGGCCGAGCTTTACGGGCAAATTAATAGATTCTCACTGCAGGCGCTGTTCAACCTCAACCGAATTCATTCTGATTTTAATTAGTAACATAATGTCACAGTCCTAAAACTCATTTATAATAGAAAAAGAACACAGACTCAGCTTGAAAAGTCTAAAATCGATGTCGTGACGGCAAACGGCATGATCCTTTCTTATGCCGTATTAATGTGAGAGAAGATACTGCTGTTCTTAGTAGCGAAATTATTTCGTTAATATTTTTGTTTCTCTTATTCACTTTTTATTTACTATGCTTTTTATTTATTACACTCAATTTTTTATTGTTTTTTTTTTCTTTTTAATTATAATTTCCTTCAACCATCCATTTCGATGTTTAACATCTACCGGGCGTCTCGTGTCGACTAACGATTCTTTGTTTCACGTTCTTGTTTTGACGTCAAGATATTTTTTCCCGCATAAATTCCCATTTATTCGAGTTTCGCAAGCGTGTTAGCCGAGCTGTCAAGGGTCGTGGCGGTAAAAATGAGTTAAGGAGATAATTTGACGTGGCAAATTAGGTTTTAGTTACTGTTCCGGTACAGGCAAACTTAAAATAATATTTACAATTATCTACATAAAAGAAAGAAAGCTAAATTTTCGTTTAGGATAATGTTGGAAACTGTCACAAATTTTCACCTTCATTATATTGTTGGTATAAAATTATTATCAGACATTACGTGAAACTTATTTGTGAAATACCTATTAATGCACAGTTGTACGTCTGATAGTGATCTCAATGGCTACAACATTATGAAATCAGGTGTAAATCAAGCAGCGATAGATTAGTCACTGGGGTAGGTGACCTCGAGACTTAATTATAATAAAAGCTGTACATACCCATTATACTCTATTAGTTCTGTGACAATGACATCATA
>DWPF01000713.1:0-10277 GCA_018251575.1 Cecropterus bathyllus | reverse complement strand
GCCCCCGGTCAAAGGAGAATCCCAACTCCATACATCCAATAATCACGAATTAATTTGCATTTGGATGAATTTGCCACGGGCCTCGAACGGTATAGTTACGCCACTGAGCCTACGACAGATACTACAGGTATGAATATTGATAAATGGTCACTGTTGCTTATGAATATCCGCAACTAATCACAAATACTTCTCTTATACAGTGTCTTATTTGAATCACTTACTTCCCGGAACTTACCTTTATTTATAACAAAGTTAGCTAAAAAACAAAGTCTCAACCTAAACTAACTCAATTCATATCATTTTCCCAGGAACCTAGGCCAAATTACGGTATCCGGAAACCGTTGCCTGTGGATATGGCAGGTCAACGACCCAGGACTGGATAACTACGACTACGTGAGAGACGCAAAGTTGTTCTTCATGGTGTCAGACATGTGGTTCCTGAAAAACCAACAGCTATGCGACGCTGACATTGTCATTATGGACGTGAAGGACATCTCCCTAAAATTCCTGACCAAGTTCAACGTGTTTGTTGCGAGGAAGCTGTCTAAATACCAACAGGTAAAAATACTAATGATCATCAATACTAGTGGTATATCAACATTTTCTTTGTAATACAATAATAAAATGTAGGTGGTGGACTCTTGTACGACTCTGGAGGCACCACTGCCACACTTATTTCTGCTTAATAAGCTGCATAAAGCTTTCATTTGATACCCATATTGTTATGATATAATTAAAAACGCTCCCCCCCCCTTTTTCCTATTTATAGGAGCTATTTTTTAAATTCACTCAAATGATATGTCATCTTTCACAAACCGTCAAGGCGTTTTGACTCTACAGTCAAAGAAATGGGCATACAAAAACATTACCTTCTTTCTGACGCAGTTAAGTAATAAGAAAATTATATCCGAATTTTGCCGAGTCTTTTTTTATAATTTATTACATTATATTTAAAACTACTGCTAATAAACAACTACTAATGCTACAAAAGCACAAACCTAAATCTTTCTAAGTTTGTGCTTTTGTAGCATGAAATCGTAACTTTGCTTCTTATTTATTACAAAAAAGGTACATAAAACCTTTCTCGTCCGTATAGTCGCTTGGCAACCGGTCAGCCCGATGTACTAAGCACTACACCAACCTTTCCTAAAGATTCAGTAATCACCTCAAAATGTACGTAATGTAATAATCCGTCCGTGCTGATATTTTAGTTATGTCTCTACTTAGTAAGTAATTTCCGAAACGTCAACATTTTATTTTTACCAATTTATTTCTTTTAGTACTTCGGCCAGTCCGAAGTAGGGACAAAATAGCATGTGTCAGCTCCGACGCACGACTGGAGTTCACTCCAGGTACGATTGTCTAAACAGGCGCAATAAAATTAAATTTAAATTAAAAAATACATGAATTATAACGTACCTGGCATCCATATGTTTATCACATGTTCCGGCACTATTATCTACACCACTTTCTGCCATAGTTTATATAACTTTATTTCACTTTAGCGAAATATAATGATAAATATTAGAAGTTCACAATATAAATATAAATCAACACGTATAGAAATAACATATAGGTATAGGTGAATAAGCTGCCTTGCAGCATACCCTATGCACGACGATGTGGGTATTAACACAATAACAGAAATGAAAAGGTGCGCACAACAGGTTGCGCACCAAAAACGTAACGAGGTTATTCGATCACTAGATTTTACTAATCATATTTTCTCATACCGGGCGCCTTATATGAAAATCGATTCGTAAGGTGTAAACTCCAAAAAGTGGTGCATTACTGTAAAGTTTTGGGTTTTGGTTAATTAAAAAACTATCGGACTTTGTATTACATATCTGTCTTAAGTTAAAATATCATTAGGTGAGCTGTACTCCTACATATGCCGCATAACTGATATTAAATGATGTTGTGCTGGTAGTAAAACAGATTTTCCAAAACAAATTGAAGACTTGGAAACAGAAGGGAAATAAATAACATACTTCATTGGATATTTAAGACTTTTATATCAGTACAAGTATAACATCAATAAATAAATAATATAAAAGCACAATTACGCTGGTACAATACAAATGTAAGTTATAATGTCGTTGTAGTGTCCAAATGTAAATATGTATATTCGTTACATAAATGTTATTAAGTAGTAAATACATTTTATAAGTATTATAGGTGCGTATAATATGTGGATAGTGAGCTACGAGTTTGTCACAATATAACAAATATTACTTTTTAGATACATTTTTTTCTACAACCATCGCTCACAATGAAAGTTGTACTATTATAACTGTTACCCAACGGCCACAAAATCTTTCATTTAAGCGTCATTCACTTGGTACTACAAGTATCAGCGTTGAGCGTAAAATCAAATGTATGCATCCATTGTTATAAGACACAAAATTTTGGTGCAAATGTAGCAAAATTGGTCGAAATTGGCTCAACGCTGATGCTTACAGTGCGTAGAGAATATTTCGTGGCCTTTGAGTTAATCCCTTTATTTGTAAACACTTAATACCTGTGATAAAGCAACTGTATGTTTTGTTTTACATTAAGATTATCTCATTAACATTCGATAATATGATAGAAATGTAAAGCTTTAAAGAGCTAAGGTTTAAGTTTATGAATAAGGATTGCGCCGATAAGCGATACCAATTAATTCAATGCTGTCTTCAGTAGCCTTATGCTTATAAGTCAATACAAACGACTAAAGAAGCATGTCTGTTGTATAAAGATATATTACCGCACCTTTAATAATTTTAATTAGGAATTATTAAAACAGGCTTCCTTTACGGAGCCTCTTAATATGGCAATAAGAATGGCATATTTGTTACTGAAGCATTAGTTAAAGCTTTCCAACTAATCATTAAAGGTACATACATATTTCATTTAAAAAGCTCTAAGTAATACTAGTTTATAGGAAAGTGAAAAATACAAAATGGTTACACATTTATATAGTTACGTTATAATTTTATCGTTAGTTCAACACCGTTTAACAAGAATAAATTAAGTACATACAAATTGTGGCAATAGTTATTTTTAAATAGCTAGTTATAAATTGGTAGAGAATGTTACTAAATTCAAACTATAGGAACCTAAACTTCAGTTCAAGATCTTTTACTCGATCCATAGAAGAGCTTTTAAGTTATGCAAGTTACTGACTTGGTAGGTGCTCATTAAACAAGCCCGTGATGGCGAAGCTTATACTTAGTTAAATACACTTTGCCTAAAGTTACTTAACTTCCAAAGTTACGCCAAGTTCCTTAACATGAAACTGAAGCCTGAGATTAAGAATACTTTTCATCCAGCTTAAGAATTCGGTTTTATAAAGGATATTTATGCTCCTGTCTATATTCAAGTTTCTTAATACATTATCGAGTGTCGAAAATTTGTTATTTTATTTCTTTGTAAGTAACAAGGGTTTTGAATATAATTAGTGTAGTAACCTGGCATAAGCTTTACAACTAGTATCTTTTTTTCTTAAAATATCAAACTTTCACTCGTTTAGCATGAATTCACCTAGTTTGAAACATGTGTGTAAGTTATTTTACGTATTTTTAGCTTTAAAAATATAATAGAGTTGTTCGACAAAATTCATTATATTTAATAGCTTTCAGCAATTTTACGACTTAATAAAAGATAACATTATATAATACCGTTTATCATAATTATGTTTCCATTCATCACCCGATATTTGATACATATTATATTTTCAGAAAATATTATTCTAGTACATCATATCAAGTCATAAAATCAGAATATGTAATACTACTACTAAAACTATTTTAGAGCCGAAAATAAATAAAGAAGATCTTATGATAAAATATAGGAAAGAAAATATAAATAAGGTATTAAAGATTATACTTCGAGACACAGATAAATGCATAAGAAAATAAGTTAGTACAATGTAGAGTAAAGTAAGGTATTTCCTTTGTCAAATTTTAAATAGATAACTAGCCTATAATAACAATAAATAAAATCTTAAGGCACTGTTTTAGGTACCAAGATCACAATTTCATTATATTTAACATTCATAGTTTGTAAGTAAGTATGTAAAAGATTAGAGCCTTGGAATGTCTAGTTCCCCACTCGGAGTACGAAAACCGAATACTGTTTTGTGTCAAGAAAGACTAATTTTAACGAGGAAAGATAATTTAGATTCACTAAGGAAGTGTTATTACGTCTATTTATACAACTACTTAAAAAAATAAGCGCATACATTTAAGTATTTCTGCATTGTGCAGAATAACAATACCGACACAATTTACAAATAATCATACGTTAACTAAATATCCATAGTTTGCAAGTGACACTAAAACTACTTAATAAATATGTTTCTGATAAAGGTAAGCGAATTGTAGTCGATAGGTTGGTTTAATATACATAGAGAACAATTACCAGAAGCCTATTTACAAATATTATACTAGCCACATTCATATAATACTATTTACAGGATATTTACTATATACAGTGTCCGAGAGGCACGTCCTGCGCGCTTAATGTCCTTGTTCACTTTCAAAGCAGTCGCCAATCCGATACCTGCCCGGTCTAGTAAGTCCATTCGAGATAACACATGCACTGTCCTAACGGTACAGGTACGATGACGGTAGTACGAAATCTCCGACGTTGTAGAGGGCGTTCGCGTACCAATGCACACCTCGAGGAGTTTCTTTGGAGCCGCTCCATCTGGCCATCCATCGAAGGGGCGCCATCGCAGCATGCGCCAGGGAGTGGCTATTAACTAACGCGTAACACGACGCTAAAGCATCGTCCACTAAAATAGTCCCCGTCTTAGTCAAAGGCGCGAACACTCCGCGCTTAGACACCATTCGGGTTTCCACTACTCTCGACGGCCTCATTACGCTGTTCTGACCTCTTGTGAGTAGCACGTCGCCGATCTGAACGTTCGCGGCAAACGACTCTCGCCAGCCGTCTGCGGCAGCGAGAAGCAGCAGATGTGACGGTGTCGTCGTTATGGACACGCCATTCTCGGCAATCACTTGTATGAAATGTCGTGTGGCGTTTGGATTACGGTCGATAAACGTCAAAACCTGATAACAATAAAAATTAGTTTATGAAAGTGAAATGCTTATATATAAAAATGAGATCGTGTGTGTCTCTTTGTTACTTAATCACGCGAGAATTACTGGTCCGATTTACCTGAAATTTTGCATGGATGTAGCTAACCTACTTACCTGGTTAACTTATAGGCTACTTTTGATTCAATATTTTGCACTATTTAAAGATGGCGACTATAATTATATCCTGTAGCGAAGAACGAGCACTTTAGCTCGTGAACATTATTTTGTCATATTTCAAGTTCAATTCTGCCTGTATGTATCGTTAATGTATATTTAATAAAAATCTACCATAATTGTATACCTACGTCTCACGGGCAGGATACTCTGGTATAAACTTATTATCGACAAATTTCCTAATTTCATAAATGTCGTGGCTTGTACTTTTTGCAGGTGGCTTTATATGTTTTGGCTTTTTTATATTAAAGAAAAAGCAAATATGTACTGCTATGATGTATGTTGTTTAAAAATTTGACTGTATTGAGTTTGAAATATCTTCTCGTGTAAGATAATTAAACTTACCTCCGAGAAAACCATTTTCCCTGTATCATCTGCAGCCAATACACGATCTCCAATCTGAATAGTGTCGATGGCACGGGGTCCTTCCTCCGTGTATACCATAGCACCTGATGGGAAACACCCAGCTCCTGTCCCCACAGACGATTCTGTAAATTAAACAAATATTTTAATTACTTCTTCTGCACGTATATATCCTGTGAAGCTCAAAGTTAAAAATAGTAATAGATATAATTATTTATATAAAAATATAGTCATAATTATTTATAGTTATAACTATTAGGTATATGTGTAAACTATAGGCACATCAGATCAGCAGCAATAAAATAAAGGGAAGAGAAGAACATAAAATCGTGCAAGGAACGATAGTAAATTAGCTCCGTGCAATCATATCCCTTTAAGGAATAACGAGATTTCTCTACGCTCGTAATTAAAATCCGATAAGATACATAAACAAAAGAGAATCGCAGACGCTTTCTTGTTGCCAGTCCCCGGGGTTATCGGTGCGCCTGCGCCTACCGCTAAACTACACTCTTTGTTTTGTACAGGTATTTTTGTACGTCACTAACAGAATCCCACGTTAGCGATACATTCTTCCACACAAGCGAATTCTTAGAAAGTTCTAATCGTGAACCTAAACAAATTTTGGTCGTTAAAAAAATTCAATCCTTTTTACTAAATCTTTTAAACTATTGTTTGTAAAAAAGCTACAGGAAAGATCGACCTAAGCCTAATTCGCTAAACTTTATTTGTTTATTATCTAATAGTATTTATTTAAATCCGGATCCTGCTTAAACTGTACCTGTGCATAATCTTCGTTCTACAAAAAGTGTATTTGCGTGCAACTAAATGGCATGGAACGATAAGTCGAAACGGTTGGGATGGAGGTGTGTGGATGTTTAGAAATGGGATGTGTGGGTTCGGGGAACATTCACACCGTGGGCTGCCGCCGAAATTTTTCCTTACAATTGTAGAAGGCGGTGCAATTACACGCTTAAACGGTCCCAGTGGCGGTAGATTATTGCAAAGCCGATGGCATCTTTGCGCGAGCTCGTTAAAATTTGATTTGTTGTGTAACCGAGCGATAAATTCGGCCGATCCCAACACAAAGCGACGGAAAGCGCCCTCGACAGATCGCATTACACAATAACCACACAAATTAGATTTCGTTCAAAGTTAATCTCTTATTGTCCATAGAATGTTTGTTGTTAAGTGAATATATCACTTTTTTTTTCATGGCGGCACTTTAACTTTTGTAGCGATCATTGAAAAAATTAAAAGATCAAAGTGAGAATTATGAATCATTGCTCAGAACACACACGTACTATCTATGAAGGATATTATTCACAAAAAACCTTTAATTTATTTAGTTTTAGCTTATCAGTCTCTAATATGTTTTATGCAATAGTTTTCTAGTTGCAAATGTTGTAAATGGAAAGGACCTCTTAATAATCAGAGTTCCACTTCACTATGTTAAAATATTTAAACAAGATTGAACCTAATAAAATATTATGCTAATTATGTAATTTCAAAAAACATGAACAATTACTGTTCTTAACTTCTGAATCAACGTATAGCTAAAAAAGACCATAGAGGAATAAAATTGAAGTTAAAAGGACTCTACATCCTCATTTGTCGGTTTCTAAGGCGTGCTTCTTCTTGTTAACGAAACAAAACGATATTAAATAAATAGCTAAACGCTCGGTTTTTTTGCATTAAAATAAAGTTTAATCGCAAAAAAGTTCAATTTGGTATCTTTCTTTGTCTGCGCACGCGCAGACTAAATCTTTCGCGGGTTTTTTCCAAAATCAGTACGATAGTCGTATTAGCATCTCAGCCTGACCGCTCGCCAACTAATTCGATGTCTAAAGCCAGTCAAAGTACGATTTCACAGTGGCGTGACGTAAAGTTAGGCTGAAGATGCGGCGATAAGCGGCGCGTGTGCGGGAGCGAGGTGGCGCGGGGCGGGGGCGGCGGGCGCGCGCGCTCCGAGTGGCCGCGCTGACCCCGCCCCGCGGGGACCACCGGGAGAGCTAGGCGGCGCCTGACCATACTGCCAGCCAGATAAATACACGCACGTGACACTATTCATTTAATCTCCTCAATGGATCATACATCAACTCGGCGAAATTCACGACTTTTCCCGCCCGGCAATTTGTAACCTCCAAACTTGAGACCTTGAACGCGCATGGTCAATTTGTGACATGAGCGAAGGCCTCGTCAAGAATCTACTTCTCAAGCATCTATGTTGACCACATCATAACCCCACATACCTAGGCTGTCGTCGATTAATTGGTTTTATGGACCTATTGTTCTGACAAAACATGTAGTATCATAATTTCAAAACACATACATAAATTTACAATATTTAAAATTATAAAAACATTTAAAGTTAAGCACAACTTTACCATTCGTAAAAGGCATGTCTCGATCACCACATTTATATTTATTATTTGCCCCTTATCTTAATTTACGACATATTTCTGACTTTTGGTCACGTTAATGCCACTTGATTCTTTTGATCTGATTTTTAATGTTCCCAAACATATTATTTAAATTATTGAACTTGTTTATTGAGCATAAATTCGAAAAGTGCCTTCTAGTTATTCAATAAGTCCGCTTATTTGGACTAGGTATGCGAATAACAATGGTCATACATTTAATCGTTGATCTTACATCATTGGAAATATCTGATTTATGCTGTATGGGAGCAGTAAACCGACAACCGCGGCCATGTGAATGCCAAACCACATCGGCTATGATTCATGCGGCTGATGCTCGCAATATTTATACAAATTCTATAATAGTAATAGGTATTTATTAATTGATAGCATTTAAATTTTGTGAATATTACAAATTATTAGTTTGTTTTGTAGCTATATACGTATCTACAGGCTCTACAGTATAGTTTACACATCATAGGTTGCATTAGGCATTATGTACATCTTTTAAAAATATGCTTGTAAAAGTAAATCGTATGTACTGGCTGAGAAGGGGCAGTTTTTTGTTGCTAATGAATAAAACTTAGGTAGTTAGTGGTTAATTTTCATACGTATAAATAAATGGGCGGATACAGATTTAAGTATACTGATTAAAATAAATACTAGGTACTCTAAATTAACTATGTATTTGTGAAAAGAATAATTCGAACATGTATGGTGCTGTTTAGTGGACGATACGATATTGGTTTTGTTCTAAGATTTTCTATCAGGATAATAGATGAAAAACATAATCTAATTCGTCTTTTTTTATAAATATAACAGTCATTTACATACAGTCATAACATTTTATAAATATCACAGTTTATAACGAACCGTTTAAAATATCAAAACGAATAACATGTAAATCTTTAACGCACTTGAGGTATGACGGCAATATTTTAGTAATTAGGTAATGTAGAAAATAACGAATGAATACTGACTTAGTAATGCAATGCGTAGATATTTATTGATGTAAATTTTCATAACGTTTAGTTTACTGCTGTATACGAGTTATGGCGCTGAATAATATGTTAGTTAATTTATCATGCGCTTGAGGCAACAAATTGGCTGAAGATTTTAATGAAATTTAGTAATGGATATATGGCATGAGATTTTTTTTTGCTTTTACTTTAGTGATTTCAAGATTTGCAAGTAACATACGCTAAGAAACAGTTACTTCTCCTATTTGTGTTATAGCACTGCAGTACTGTATTTTATGTATATTAGTATGGCACTAGATCTACTACAAAGTTACAAGAGTAGGTATAATATTGAGTTATATGTTCTCACAGACTGGTCGCCGGGAACTTTTTGCACCAAACGTTTTCATGTGACGGGATACCAACCACTATAATTCGAATTACACTTGATGTTCCTAATGGTAAACATGAGGAAAATCAAGTGTTATTCTTAACGCAATTAAACTAGAGAAACACTGCACTCCTAATTAGCACAGTATCATAAAACGTCTGCTTAAACCCTCGATTCTCCTAGCAATCCCACTAAAAGGTATGTTGGTTAGGGTGTGGGAACGGCCGGGAGTCCCGCCGCAGCTTTCCGGGATGTGGCGTGTCGGGTGTCGGGCCACATTCGCACGCATGCCCCGCGCTCGTCGGACCGAACCACATCGCTCACTCGCGCTTCTATCCTCCACTAATTCGGATTTACAAAAAAACTACATCCTTGTAACCGAACGATGACCCCCACGGATCGGCGGCAATTATTGCAGGGCAATTTATTCTGTTATTCCAATATCTGATAAATCTATATTCCTATGTAAATGAATCTAGAATTCGAAATGACTCAGAGCTAGTAAATGCTTGTATGCTTGCTACCCGGTAACAAACATTAAAAACCCCCTGTTCAAGTATACATATCCGCCTTTTTTCGGATACATGTCAATTAATTTTAACGGAGAAGCAATGGAAAAGAATATGATATTATAAGGAGTAAGTAACATACCAATAATATAATGTTCATCTCTGAGGAATAGAGAGGTGCTGGGTTAATATTATTTTAAGCATATTAAAAATTGGATTTCGATACCCAATACCTGCATTAAAGTGAATATGAATTTAGTTATTAATATTATTCATACAGGAAATTGAATTTTTGATAGGTACTAAAAACATATTTCAATAGTCGGATAACTACGGAATTCTACATCAAATGTAAGACATCAAATTAAGAGCACAAATTC